>JAEANM010000214.1:0-41727 GCA_017656035.1 Myanophis thanlyinensis | reverse complement strand
TCCCTTCCCAACTACCCCTAACCCTCCTTCCAAGATCCATGTTTGCATCTGATTCCCACCTTCCCAGCTACCCCTAGTCCTCCCTTCCTAGCTTAACTTACTTGCGGTTGCGAAAGCATTTCACTGCATATCATACCCATATATGATTGTGTATGTGACCAATAAAATTTGAAATTGAATTGGAATTGTATGGACAGTGCCAGGCTTCTTGTAGCAATCTGAAAGTTCCTTGAAGAGAGAAATGGTTTTATTTAGATTAGAAATCCTTCCTTTTATTTAGGTTAGAAATGGTTTTATATTTAGCAAAGCTAAATATTCACTTCTGATTTTCACTTACATGATTCTGTGGGGAAAATTCTGTGGGTGTGTTTTCATTCCCTCACTTGCTCAATGTGTTCCCCCCCCCCCCCCTTGACTTCTGCTGTACTATGCTGGGCTGGGCTGCAATGCAGAAGAGCCTATCATTACTTCTACATGACAGTTCCTTTCCACAGCAGACTTCTGAGGAGTGTTTTCCCACCATTACAAAACAAAGCACCACCTGGTGGACAGATCCACTTCTGGACATTGCAAAAAGCATTTAAGCTTGTTCCAAACTCCTATTTCTGTCTTGAAATACACTTACAATGTCATCCTCTAGAACTATTAGGGAGATTTAAAAAAAAAATGAGGACTTTAATTAAATAAATGTTAATGTTAAATTAATTAAACATTATCTTGAGCCAGGAACAGCCAGATAGCAAAACTATGTGGGAATACTGCAGTCCAAGTATAAAGTTAATGTATACTGTATATAACAGTTTGAAATAGAGTATATGTATGTCTGTGTGTATATGTGCCTATGCAAGAAAGGCTTTCATTCTATCTTACATCAAATCAGAATATACGATTATAATTTTATCTTTAAAATGATTCCATCATTTATTCCCAGTGCATCATTATTCTTAATAATTATTAATAACAATTATTCTTATCTGCTGGAATCCCACATCATTACTGATGGAGTTGTATGAATAATCCAAGTTATGAATAATCCATGAATAATCCAAATAATCCAAGTAGTCTAATTAGGTGAGATCCATTGAGGTAGAATGAAAATATGGACGAAATATTTGGAGGAATGTAACTTGTGTCTTCTTTCATATGTCTAAGGGATTAAAAGCAAAAAAGAAAGCAATGAATACTTTACAAATTCAGAGTCTGAGCTGCCTTCAAATGCAGCTGTATGACTGTATATGATTTAGAGATCCAATCCAGTCCAAGTTTAGCTTTGGCACAGAAATTAATTTCATTTCCTTGGTGGGTAAAGTTTCTCTGAAAAGAGTTGGGGGATATTATTATTCTTCGTTTTCTTGATGAGTTTTGGAATCACAACTTTAATGTCTTACTGGGCTAATTTTTAGATTATCAAGTACATGTAAATCTGCTCTGATTAACAGGTAATTGAAGAAGAAATGCTTATACTAGTCTTACCAACTCTGCCTGACTAGTTATATCTAAAAAAATGTTCGGCTTTTATATCCCAGGATACATCTCTCCTCTGACTTAACTTATTAATGAGCTGGGAGAATATCAAGTTTCTTTCTTCTTGCGATATACAACATATTTTTATCTGTATTGTCTTATCTATTGCTCTCTATAATCCTTCTTTTCCCTTTTATGTAGATGTTGCCCCAGCACCAAGCTGTTACTGTGGATGGATCAGCTAGTCAACTCAGCCTATACACTTCTCCTTCACTGCCCAATATCTCCTTAGGACTCCAGGCAACTGTCACAGTCACAAATTCACACCTCAATGTGAGTATGGCTGTCCCCTCCCCAAAACTTTATGGAAATTTATAAATATGAATATAGCAACTAAATGAAACAAATGAAATATTGAGATTAAGTAAATGAAAACAAAGTTCCTCCTACAACTCTCCGTCGAAGTTTCTTGTCTCACACACAGAGAAACAAACATACACACACACACATAAAGTATGGCCATACTAAAACATTGCCCTATTCTTATGAAAGGGAAAAGCTAAAGAGTAGATGCACATTTATTTTGATGGACTTGTAACTAATATAAATGTGATAAATTAAATCTAGCCACAGGGGTTGCAAGCCAGTGACTTTTATGCCGGTTCCAAGCCCGGATAAATAGAGAGGGTTGCGTCAGAAAGAGCATCCGGTGTAAAAACTTGCTAAATTTAAAATGCGACTCATCTGTGTGAATTCCACACTGGATTGGTTGAGGCCTGGTTTGTTAGGTGGAAATGGATGATGCGCTATGGCGACCCCTTATGGGAATAACAGAAAGAAGAAGATACGGTAAATGTGATAAATTAAAATATTTCAAAACATGGAGTTCATTCCGCCTTCTCTCTGTTCATTTCAGTAGGTGGCAGTAGCTGTCAGACTTTATTTTGGCTCAGAGGTTAAGCAGAATCAACCTTGATTAGGACTGGGATAGCAAGAGAATACCAGGACTATTAACTAGACTTAGAAGTTAAAAGGAAAAAGCAGGGATAATTGTTGCCAAGAAAACAACATATGCAATAGCATGTGATAGTGAGTTTTACACATTTTATGTTTAATCAGTTACTGAACAATTTCTGTAAATAACTATTTTCTATGTCCATTTAGAGTCTGAATGGATTGAAGGGGGATGAGAGTCATACAAGTCATCAACCACAACATTAACAACATTTTTATCATCATCATCTTTTTCTTAGTCTTTATTAATCTTCCGGCCTCCAGTTTTATGCTAAAGCACAGTTTTATAATCCGAAAAATTTTCAGTAACACGCAAGAGATTTGCTCCAATGTTTTTCAAATTAAAAATTTAAACATAATCAAAATGAAATAATGTATCAAGATTTTAACCATTTATCCTTCTTAACATATTAAAAATTACAATTTTGAGACAGTAACTTTTAGAAATTTTTAGAAACTTCATTCCAGCTTTGGGGGGCAACTGGTACCATAATTTGTGCATCTCTGTATTAATGCCTCTGCCGGGTCCTTGCTCTAGATCTTCTTTATTTCTTTTCGGTACAATGGAAGGGGCCCAATGGAAGACCAGTGACTATATATAATTTCTTTTCCTTTCTTTCCTTTTTCTGCTTTTAGAGCGCCACTGGGGTCTCTGGGTTTTGTTTTCTGACAAACAGCTGATACCAAGCTGTGTCCTATTTATTGCTTCTTTCTGATGACAGGCACCACATTTGGCTCAGGACCTGACCTGTAGTAGTTGTGCCCAGTTGACAGCTTGTCTATTTTCAGTGTAAGAAATTAGAAATAGCTCACTGGCAGATTTCATGTTCTACTATTCTCTGCTGTAATTTGTTTTCCTCATCCAAGAGTATAAACGGTTTTATAGCTATGTTTGTGCTCCAGACACCTAGGCTCAACTGAAATTAGTGAGCTCTCCAGACCTCTATTAATTAGTCTGATCTTGAATATGAATGTAATCATATGGTAGCTTGTTAATTTCTTCTATTGGATCACTATGCCCCAAATAAGTCTGCTGGATTCTATTATTCTGCCATTATATTTCTGAACTTATTTAAATCAGATCTATTTGGAGGACTTTGGGGAGCCTAAATTAAAGATTAAGTGAAAGAAAAATGTTGTTTCAAATCAATGAAGCTTCTGGAGCTGGAGTTTTCCTATTGCCACTGTTCTTATTCCCAAAATCACTATAATTACAATTGGTATATACGGAGCTTTAGAAAAAGTAGAGGGAACAGATCTCTACGATGGTGGGCTTTCAGTATGAAATAGGTACAACACAAATTGTAAGCAGAAAGGTCAAATAAGGGGAGATAATGGATCTAATTGCCATAGATGTAGTTAGGAATTAAGTATCCAGTGATATTTTAATGAGGTTAGGAATACACAAAGACATTATTTCCATAACTGGATTTTCTTCAACATCACATTTTCCTAAACTTACTTGCAAGTGTAGACATTTTCAGAATCTGGTTTATATTTTTTATGAATTTATGGGATGTAGTAGGAAGGATGCAATTTTCTATATATATCTTCATTTAACTCATTTTTTCCTTCCAATTATTGAACAACTAACATAATTACGGTAATACATACTAAAGATGAAATATTCATAGCATTAATTAGATTAAGACAGGAGTGGGTAATTTGTAGCTTGATATTCCTGGGCTTCAAGAACTCTTCAGTGCTTCAGTCAGAATCAGGCAGGGGTGAGAGTTGCTAGAAATTGTAATTGAGCACCACCATTTCAATAACACTTAGTTGTGGGAATATTGTTAGGATGGAGTATCTAGAAGGGCCTGGGAATATAGGGGATAAAACAAAACCAATGCCTAAGAGGTACCTCAGCCCTGAGGAAGGCAGAAGTATAGCTCTGAAGAAATTGAGAAATAGTATACGTTGAACAGAAGAATTGCTTTAGCAGGATTTTGAAATATTATACTTTACCCTATTAGTAGTAAAGATATTCCCAGAAATCCAAATGGTTCTTTTCTGAATATACCTGGCTGCAGGGTTTGGCCATTATTATTTGGAATATTTGGTGTTCCAGGGATAAGGAAGGGTAGATGGGAAAGGAGGAGGTTTCTATTGAGGTGAACTAAACATCACAAAAAGTAGAGATAATATTGCAGCAGAAATGCAGATAAGAGAATTAATGCTGGCTGGCAGAATCTGGATAGAGATCATGATAGAGATTGCCCACTTCCACTCCAGATAGCTGTTCCTCACGAGTAAATTGCAGAAACCAAAGTTTGTGCAATTAGTTTATGAACTGAGCTCATAGCTCAAACATAGCCTATATGGACATAAAATCTGCCCAATCCTCATTTCTTAATCACATTTGGAACTAATTAATTTACAGCTAAAGAATTCCTTTCTTTGTGGGAGAATAATATTCCACTGGTGGGTTATCTTTTTTTTTTTTTTGTGGATTACAAAAGAATAAAGAGCAAAAACATTTTAAAGCTTTAAGGACTTCTGGCAAAAAGATTAACAAGGAGATGATATAAGAATAAATAAAACGGATAAGAGGAACTGTGATTGTGTATTTTGTAGTGAAAATGCTTTTGAATGCTATAAAGAAAATTAGAAACTACTTTGTTTCTTTTTCTTTCTTTGCTTTTGCATTTTTAGCTCTTGATTTCATATCTTTTTTCATATCTTTTTTTCCTTCCCCCTCCTACTTTATATTTTACTTTATTATATCTCCCATCTGGACCTAGAATAGCCTAAAAGCTCTCTTTGTCTCTTTCCTTTAGGCCTCCCCAAATCTAACCACACAGCAAGAAGCAGAGCGCCAGACCATCCAATCATTGCGCCAGGGAGGTGCCTTGACAAGCAAGTTCCTCAGCATGTCATCTATTCCCAGTTGCCTTCTGGGGGTCGCTCTTGAGGGAGATACCAACAATCATGGGCACGCTTCCTTGCTTCAACATGTCTTGCTTCTGGAACAAGCTCGGCAACAAAATACACTAATTGCTGGTGAGCAGGTCAAGTGTGAGTGTGTCCAGAAGGATTGGGCATGGCATAAAGTAGTACTCAACCATTGTTGCTTGGAAGCAGCTGAGAAACAAGGGGAAATGGAGTAGTTGGGATACCACTGTATAGCATTTACTGGAAGTGAATAATTTATTTTTTATCCTGTCTTAATTTTTGTATAAATAACTCAATATGATGAACATTCCTAACAGTCCTTCTCTCCTCCTATTTTCTCTAGAACAGCAACCCTGTGAGGTGAGTTGAGCTAAGAGAGAATGAGTGGCCCAAAGTCACCCAGCTGGCTTTCATGCCTAAGGGAGAACTAGAACTGATAGTCTCCTACTTTTAGAGCCTGGTGCCTTAAGCACTAGACCTAACTTGTCATTATCCTGTATCTATCTTGGGCAGTGCTGATAATTAACTAAATGTGTATCCATAATGGCTCAGCTTAGCTGCCAGAGGCAGGTCACTTATGAAGTATTTCATTCCACTTTATTGGTTGTTCTCAGAAAAGGGTAGTACATAATTCTTCTGAAATAGAATCATTTTAATGGGCTGCTGGTCAAAATGAGTAATTTCTGTTAAAGAGCGAAATCGGGAATCAAACATTTGTAGTGATTATTTCTGGCAAGAGATCAAAAATGTACAAAGAGGACAGGAAATAGAGCAAGTGTGCTCCTCTAAATACCTGGAATTTATTTCAAAAACAAAGTATTTCAGGTACTTAAGCTGATATTCTCACAATCAGCATGTTAACATAGCAATCTCTAATATAATGCAATCAATATTTTTTTTTTCACCAAGGGCCTGCAATCTAGGTAGCCCCATTGCTGTAGGGCAATTGGGAGGAAAGCTATGACAAATCTAGGCAGTATATTAAAAAGCAGAGACATCACCTTGCGGACAAAGAGCCATATAGTCAAAGGTATGGTTCTCCCAATAGTAATCTTTGGCTGTGAAAGTTGGACCATAAGGAAGTCTGAGCGCTGAAATATTGATGCTTTCGAATTGTGGTGTTGGAGAAAACTCTTGAGAATCCCCTGGACTGTGAGCAGATCAAAATCAGTCACCCCTGCAGAAAACAAACCCTAAGTGTCTTTGGAAGAATGGATACTTGAAACTGGAGCTCAAATTGGCCCCAAATGAGAAGAGAGGATCTATTGGACAAAACCCTGATGCTGGGAAAAATTGAAGGCAGAAGGAGAAGGGTGCAGGCAGAGGATGATGAGATAAGGATGATGAGATAGTTAGACTATCATTGATGCCATGAGCCTGAGTTTGGGTACTGTCAGAGAAACAGTGTAGGATGCGGCCAGCCATGTTAAGAGAGCACGAAGAGCAGACTCGACTTGTGAACTGAATAGCGATAACAAATTAATGATACTTAGTACCGATTCAAGTAATCGGTATTGCAACACTTAGAGAAGCTGCTTCAAGTGCAGAACACAGTTTATCTATTTTATATTGTTAGGAAGAATTGTGGAAATCGGGAAGATGGACACAATTTAGTCTGTCAAGAATAGATCTGTATTTCATGAGGACTGCATTTAACAGAAAACCCAGAGTCAACCAAAGAAATCAGTTTTATTATTATGAGTCTGTGATTGACTGAAATTTTTCAGGTAGTATATCCTATCATAATAACTACCCTATCCAAAAATCCTAACTTTCTTCTTGTAGGGAGCATTTATTAATTTGGGATTCTACTCATGCCCACAGCTGTATCAGAAAGCTGGTATTCTTAATTTCCCTTGTTTTAACCACAGATGTATTTATGGTAGTAGAATGATCAAAGGCCAGGTTATTTGACTTCCTGCCAAATACTTGTTAATCTAAGAAGGACATTTTTGTCCTGTCTTATCCAGCAATGAAACTCTTCACAAATACTGAAATAGCAATAAAAATTTTGAGGGATGAAAGCTTTCATTACAGACTAGATTGTAAAACTTGCTGTATCATCCAGAAAAGTGCAAGCAACTTTTCTTTCTGGAATTGCAGTTGATTGCAAAAGGGATGAATGTGCACAGCAGTTTTGTACTTTGAAAACTAGTTTTTATTAATTTCAGGGTAATTAAAACAAGAATTTGGCACATTTTTAGACTTTATTTTGGGTATTTGAGTGCCAAAACCTATGACTAAAAGCAAATAAACTTTTGTCTTTCATCTTATTAAAAAAATTTTCTCCTATAGAAGCCTTCATTGGATTAGTGGCAATGATACATAGTCTTTCTAATTGCAGTTTTGGTGTAATTTTCCTCTCTTCAGAATCAGGTTTACAGCCACCCAGCCAATTTTTGCATTTTGGTGACAAATCGGAATATTAACATTCTGAAACTGTTTACTAGTATTTCCATGTAAAATAAAATTTAAAAAAAAGATGAGATCTAGTTACGTGGCTTTTGGGTTTTCGTTTTTAAATGAAGTGTAATGCAATATTTTACAAGTGTCTTCCCAATAAAGTCTGGTCTCTTCATTGCAGTTCCTCTACATGGCCAATCCCCACTAGTGACAGGAGAACGCGTCCCCTCCAACCTACGCACTGTAAACAAGTTGCCTCGACACCGTCCATTGAGCCGCACGCAATCGTCGCCACTGCCTCAGAGCCCCCAAGCATTGCAACACTTGGTTGTGCAGCAGCAGCACCAACATTTCCTAGAGAAGCAGAAACAGCAGCAGATTCAACTTGGAAAGGTAGGCAAAGGAAGATGTGACTTAGGCAAACATTTGTGTAATCTATTTGGACATGAATCCATGTTCTCTGGTATTCAAAGCTAAAGAAGTACCGTATTTATTGACGTATAACGCGCACCGACGTATAACGCGCACCGGCGTATAACGCACACCTTAATTTTAAGAGAGAATTTTCAGGAAAAACACTAAATTTTAAATAATGAACTTTGAAGCAAAGCAAAGGTAGTTCAGAACCTTTTTTATTAATATTTACAGCAAGTGCTTAACATTTAAGCACTTACAAAGGTAAAGAACGTAACATGAAAGTAAAAGCAACTGTTTTACTGAAGAAACTCTTCATCTTCACTGCTATCTTTTTTGCCCCATTTTATAACTTTTCTTGGCACAATTGTTAAGTGAATCGCTGCAGTTGTTAACCTAAGAACACTGTAAGCGGATGCAAGCATTGACTTTGCTTATCAGAAGGCTGCAAAAGGTGACCCCACAATCTTGGGACACAGCCACGGTCATAAGTATGAACCAGTTGCCCAGCATCTGAATCACAGGGATGCTGCAAAACTGTGAGAAGGTTGGAAGTTGATTTCTTTTTTCAATGCCCCGGAAAAAAACTTTGAACGGTCACTAAGGGAACTGTTGTAAGCCGAGGACTACCTGTAGGACAGGGGATTCCTGTCACTTCCAGAGTCCTGGAGAAGAAAAAACAACGGGCAACTTCTCAGTCCAGAAAGCTTACAATGCAAGTGATTTCATCGGAGGAGACACTAAAAACCGGAAATGAGAGGCATCCACACTTGGGAGAGATGAGCAGGCGTGGCTCACCCTTCTCCATTAACATGGCGGCAGCTTTTTCTCCGACGGGGAGTTGGGGGGCAGGCTTTTTGCAAGAAGCCTCCTAGGCGCATGCAAGCAGCTTCCCCCCCATCTCAGCTACGGTACCTAGTATTGAACCAAGGAGCCGACAACTGGGCTTCATCAGCCTCCCCCCTGCCTCTCCCCTGTCTGCCGGACGCCTTGTTCTGCAAAAACACCTCCAGCCCCTAAAAACCTTCCACAAGGACCGGACCAGCGCCAATGAACTTCGCCCAGGGCTCTCCTCCTTACACACCCGTAGCCACGATGAGGGAAAGAAAGAGCTGAAGCCGTAGAAGGCAACCGCCAGAAGCTTGAGGGAGGCGTAGAGGCTCGAGGTCACCGCCACGCACGGCTCCTCGTCTCGGCGAGCAAGGGAGCTTCTGCTTTCCCGCCAGCTGCTGGGCGTCTGCGCGCACACGTCCACTGCCATGGTTTCCACAGGGATGTCGAGGAGGGGGCAGAGCCACAGAGGAGAAAGACCCGCTGCCATGGTTGCCACAGGGACAAGCTCTGGCTCCCCCCCCCGCGGCCAGGCAGCCGCGGGAGAATCCCCCTCACATGGGGATTTCAAAACCTCCCCCGGCTGCACGCTCACCGCCGCTGCTTCCAAAGCCGGGGAGGAATCCCCTCGCATGTGGGGGGGATTTCAAAACCTCCCCCGGCTGCACCCTCGCCGCCGCTGCTTCCAAAGCCGGGGGAGGAATCCCCCTCATATGGGGGGGGGAATTTCAAAACCTCCCCCGGCTGCACCGTCACCGCCGCTGCTTCCAAAACCGGGGGAGGGGGATTTCAAAACCTCCCCTGGCTGCGCCGTCGCCCCCGCTGCTTCCAAAGCCAGGAGAGAAAACCCCCTCGCATGGGGGGGATTTCCAAACCTCCCCTGGCTGCGCCATCACCGGAGCAGTTTCACAAGCTGCAGGGGAATCCCCCTCGCCCTGCCCGGCTGCACGTAGCCATGGGAAAACTCTGACTGGGGGGTGGGGGAAGGTAGATATCGGCATATAATGCACACATGCGATTTCCGCATTGTTTTCAAGGAAAAAAGTGTGCGTTATACGCCGATAAAGGTATATGATTGAATGCAAAGCTCTCCCCCCCCCCTTCTGTTTGTCATTCAGTGTGCTCTAAGCTACCTGGGACTGCTGAAATCTTTCAGCTACTGTCAGTCTGTTTAGAATAGGGTAATTGAATAGTATATGCATTTTTCTCAGTTCCTCTTTATCTTATAAGCAGCTAAAAGGATGAGAAATAAAACTCAAATGAAGAAATATTGGTCAGGAATAAAAAAGTGGATCAAAGACATTGCAAACATTCATTGGGAGTTTAAACCTGAAACATTTATTTTGGGTATTATCAAAGAAAAGTATAAAAAAGATAGCGTTGGCTCAGAATTGGAAAAGGAGACCGCATCCCAACAGAAAGTATGGTAATATACAAAATATTGCAGTGTGTGGAAATAGACAGGTTAACTCTGGAATTAAAAGAGAAAGAAAGTTTGGAATATTATGTAGTGTGGGAAAAATTGTATTTATGCATATATAAAAGAATGAAAGATTTAAATAAATAAGGAAAATATAGAGTTGAACATGAAAATAGATTTTGGAATTAATTAAGCAGAATTGACTAGAATGTATGAAAAGATGAATTTTATAGGTACCATCGGTTATAAGGATTGTAAATACTTAATAGGAAAGATAGAGATATGTGTTTTACTATTGTTTTTAATGTTTTTGATATATAAAGTTTGTAAAAAAAAATGAAGCTCCAAGAATCAAAGTCACTAGGCACATATTATCATATATGGTGGACCTGTCCTGTGGCAAGGAAATTTTGGATTAAAATTCAGGTCTGACTAAGCAACAAATAGAGTTGAAACCTGAAATCTTTTTACTGGGAATAATTTCAGAGAGTTACAGTATAATAAGGAGACAGTGTACTTGATTTTACATGTACTGACAACAGCAAGAATAGTTTTTTCAAAATATAAAGACTTGGGAAGAAAAGCATATGATTAAACAATATTGGAATGTGCAAAAATGGATAGATTGACAATGGAAATTAGAGAAAAGGAAGCAAATCAATTTTACAACAGATGGGGATTGCTTTTAATGTTTTTGATATATAAAGTTTGTAAAAAAAATGAAGCTCCAAGAATCAAAGTCACTAGGCACATATTATCATATATGGTGGACCTGTCCTGTGGCAAGGAAATTTTGGATTAAAATTCAGGTCTGACTAAGCAACAAATAGAGTTGAAACCTGAAATCTTTTTACTGGGAATAATTTCAGAGAGTTACAGTATAATAAGGAGACAGTGTACTTGATTTTACATGTACTGACAACAGCAAGAATAGTTTTTTCAAAATATAAAGACTTGGGAAGAAAAGCATATGATTAAACAATATTGGAATGTGCAAAAATGGATAGATTGACAATGGAAATTAGAGAAAAGGAAGCAAATCAATTTTACAACAGATGGTGAGATTTTTACTTATGGCTGGATAAGAAAAATAATAGTAATGTATAAAGAATATCAGAGGTGTAAAAGATAGTTATAGAGGAATAAGAATATATACAGGATATGCAATAAATGTATTTTATGATAAGGAGCAATAAGGTTAAATAGGAATATGATGTTATTGTTATGTTATATATAAAGTGAGAAAATACAGGATTGTGATATATGATAATAAATGTACACACTCAGATGGCGCGCGAAATGATGAAAGATGTAAATATATGTATGGAAAAATAAAAAAGTATATACAAAAAAGAATGAAAGTCACCGGAACAGCAAAACTATGTATTTAGTGTAACTTGCCC
The DNA here is from genome assembly GCA_017656035.1 of Myanophis thanlyinensis. Taxonomy (NCBI): domain Eukaryota; kingdom Metazoa; phylum Chordata; class Lepidosauria; order Squamata; family Homalopsidae; genus Myanophis; species Myanophis thanlyinensis. Next base: position 29,886 of record JAEANM010000214.1, on the reverse strand, counting down.
CTGCCCTACCCAAGGCTTCCAGGTTCCTGCTTCGACCTCAAAATTTCTAGGCAATTAAAATGCAAGCAGTTTTTTCTTTTTAATTTTTTTCCCCTGTTGCAGATAATCACTAAGACTGGTGAGTTGCCACGGCCACCTACCACACATCCTGAAGAAACAGAAGAGGAGCTGACAGAGCAACAGGAATCCCTGGGGCTTGGTTTCGGCCTGGGCCAGGGACCCTTTGTGCTGGATGGGTCAATAGAAAATGAGACCCAGGATAGCTTAGCCCTGGAAAAGGATTATGAAGAAGAAAAAGGGACGGCTAATGAACAAGGCTGTCTTCGAATGCAAAACGCTGATAAAGTGAACAGACTGGAAGAAGAATCAGAGGTTGAGGAGGTGGGAGTTACTTACAGGCAGGTGAGGCCTCTCTTAAAATAATGTGTCATTAAAATCTGTACTGAAGTTGCAGGAAAGAAATTGTTAAAATCCCCAAAGACTTCTCTTCAAGACCAGATGCAGTGCGGGAGAGGAGGCATTTATGTCCATCTGTTCATTTCCTCAGCAAGATAGCAAAGCATACATGTATGAGAAACTCTGTATGAGTTATGAGACTTTGTGCCTTGACATATGCAAAGATGTGAGATTCAAACATGCTTAGCATTTTTAGGCATAGCAATTAATTCCTGGGCTTGCAAGGAAAACGAATAGCCCTTTTTTTCCTGCTCTTCAGCATGAGAAAACTCAAGAGAGGAAGTGAGATCCCATTATGTCACAGTTGTGGTTGGTGTCCCCATTTTGACAACACAGTTGACCAACTGGCATGGAAAAAGTAGAGGGTAGAAAAGAATGGAAATAGCAGAGAAACCATAATTCTAAAATTCATAGTGGGCATAAAGGCAGGAAATATATTTGAGTTGTTTATGGCAGATGCCCTAAGAAATATGACTGTCATGCTACTTCTTGATATTTGCAGTGAAGTAGAAAAAAACCCAGAAGGGTACAGAAGAGAGTTATGCCCCATTTGAATAATATGTGTATTTTTCTCAGTTCCTCTTTATCTTGTAAGCAGCTAAGAGGATTAGAAATGAAGCTCAAATTAAGAAATTAGTTGTATTGCTTGGACACAAATATCAAGAAAAGTATTGTATGCTTTTAAAAGTAAAAATAAGCTTTTATAAATGGAAAACAATATTGCAGGCAGTAGCAGCAGTCCCATTGGAGATCAGACATATCAATTCCAGTAGCTTTTTGCTACTGCCTCTTGAGGAAGACTAGATCAAAGTAGGAAGAATAATATAGTTATGGAAGAAAAAAAGAGATGCTTCATAGCACAGGGAAGATATAAGGAACTGTAAGTTTGGAGAACTAGTTGAATGACTATATTTCTTGCTTCTCATTCTACAACCCCATTCATCTGAGATAATGGAGCCTCCAAAAGGGAAAGTGACTCATCTCCTGCGTTACAGTCACCTTTTCTGTCTCTCTTATCCTTGGTTTTGAGCATACTTCTGGCTTCTGAACGTCATCCTTGGTTATGAGTCATCTGTCTTCCTTTTCATTCTGTTCATTTAAAATGTTCATCAGTTCCTTACTAGAATGTGTGTTTGGCAAAGAAATGAAAGTCCTTTCCTCTAGACAAAGGGTCAGCAAAGAAATCAGAATTGATTGAAAAGAGTTCAAAAATAAAGTATATCAAAGGAACATTGAGGGACTCATCATGCATAATATGGTATGGGTGCTGTTGTTAAAATGGATGCCACATATTTGGAAAATTCTTGATTTGAGTTTACTATAGAATCCTATTTTTAATCAGTCAAGCATAGAACACAATACCGGTCAAATGCAGGTTTGATTCATGTTGATCATTTCCCAACATATTCATGCTCCGCTTTCCCCCAGTGTCACCCCATAGTCAATTACAGAAGATAACGATATTTTGAAAATCTGGCAGTAATGTGAATTTTGCAGCCTACAATAATTGCTGAACATCAATGCCCAACAACCCCACAACATGATGAGTGGTGAGAAATTTTGAACAATCTAATCTCTGGTAGATAGGTAATATCTAGGAGGTCAGCAATATAACCATGGATAATTCTGTGCTCAAAGGTGGCATGTTCCTCCAGTGCATAAGTTATTGGATTCATTGGATTCAAAATAAAAGAAAAATATTTTTAACTAAACATTAGAATGAACCTCTTGGCCAGATAGTCTCTTAGGACTATGGAACAGACTACCTCTGAAGGTTATCAGTCTGTTGTAGAATTTTAAACAAAGACTTAATGGCCATTTACCAGAAGTTTCCTATATTATCTTCGAAGTTTCTGCCATGTTTTTGATTCTGTGAATGTACTCTGTAGAATCTTCTCAACATGGTACCTTCCAGATTTATTGTAACCATTTCCCAGGATTTCCAACTATCAAAGCAATTGGTCATACTGGCTGGAGATTCTAAAATTCTGCAGATTGGGGATTGCTATAGTAGGGAATCGGTGGTTGTGTTCATAGGTCACATTAACCCATGATCAACTGGAGGTAGTTTGCTTAATCTAATTACCTAAATTACCCTGGTAATATATATGAATCTAATTATTTCTTTATGGAATTTATACTGGCATTCAACAAATCAGGATGGCTTTTGCTTCCCAGCAAAAAATAAAAACTAATTTAAACAAATATATCAACATTTAAGATATTTGGGGGAGAAATCCCATTGATACTGCTGAAAGAAGGATTTGTTCTCTCATTGCTACTGGCAGAGAAATTACTCTTCCTGTGTGTCGGTTTGAGAAACAATTGAAAGTGGGGGGGGGAGTTATATCAGAATAAACAAATATTTCTTTTCACTTCCTATACTTCCTGATGAGTAATGTTTTGTGCTTGCCATGCCTATGGGATTCAAGGCAACAGGAAGCAGATCTGGGTCAGATTTGGAAGTAAACAAAACACATACATTTACCAAATGCATCTTTTCTCTACTCCTTTCTACCCATTTTTCTATCTTATCAGAAGGACAGGGCATCCTTGCTTGAGGTCTAAACTATTTTTTTTTAATGAACTTCTCAGATTAACATGGCCAACTTCGTAAGATTAGGCTACATCCATACAACTTGCTATAAGTATATGATTGATTCCAGCCACATAGCTGTCTAAAATAGAATTTCAGTTATTTTATGATTCTGAAATCTAATGTTTTTAACAAAATGTATACAGTTCTCTTAGGACTATGCAAAACAAGTTATTTTGAGACAACTGAGCTGTAAAGTTTCATGAAATAACCATACAAAATTAGCTATTTTTTTTACATTTTGGAAGCATTCTGAGCTCACAGTGGTTCAAGTTTAGAAAAGATTACTTCTAGGCTTGAACAGTTTATAGAATGCTTCAGTTATTCATTTCCTATTTAAAACAGAACATTTTATGAAATTTCATTCTTAAAATGTTTCAGAATGATATGTTTTGTACTGTCTTAGCTCTATATGTTCTGGGATGAATCACAAATACACGGACAAGTTATAAAAAGCAACTCTCAATGGGTATTAGCTTCCTCATAAATACTATATGCTGGGCTAAATAAGGCAGTTTTTTAAAAGCTGGTGAAATATTGAAGTAAACTTTTGATCTGTTTTTCTTTGTGTCTCTCTTTGACTACTTTTCCTATGAAATGTACAGGTATTTGCAGATGCACATCAGCTAAGATCTCTGCAGCTCTATCAAACTCCCCTGAGCATCAGCACTGTACCCCATCAAGCCCTTAGCCGTACCCAGTCTTCACCTGCTAGCACTAGTCTGAAGAACAGTACACCTGAGCCTTTGGTCCATCACCTTTTCACTACAGGTAGGTGAAGAACTTCTTTTCCTGGAGCTTGGAAGACAGGGAGATCATTGTCTTGCTGGTCATGAGCAAGCTGCTTAGAAAGTGCCTCTCCTACCCTGAAAATTTCTTTCTCAGATATACAAGAGGATTCTGCATATGTTCTCCTTTATTATCACATCCAGTCCCAGATATCCAGGAACTAAATATTGTCTCTGCTTTATTCTTTACTTTAGGGCACAATATCTTGAATCTCAAATCAGTTTGGTTCATTGAGAGAGGATTGCCAGTTTGGTAGTTTTAACTGGACCTGTTTCATTACTGTTTTATTTAAGGATTTAAGGCTTCTGTCAATCACAAAATTTTAAAACTTAAAATAAAATTAGATGTTAATCAGTATCAAAAGCATGTAGAAGGAAATAATGCTAATGCAAATGCTTTGTAGATACTTGATTTTAGATACTTTTAATTAATGCATTATTTTTTCAACTTCAGGGTCCGTTGTGGTTTGTTGGACAACCTGTTTGGTGTAGTAGTTAAGGTATCTGTGTAAAAACTGAGAGACCATGAATTCTGAACCTATTTTAGGCACAAAGCCAGCTGGGTTACCTTGGGACAGACATGTTTTCTCAAACTTAGCAAGCTTCCAGAGATGGCTTGCCATTGCTGTCTTATCAGAAAAACCTTAGAAGTTAATCCATCTAGTTGCCATGAGTCAACACTGACTTAAAAGCACAGGGGAAAACATGGTTTATTGATTGCTATGTCCCATTTGAATAGGCAGGGTGAACCCCCCCCCCCGAATATAATTTAAATTTTTATACGTTTTATTATTTTCTCTTTTGTTGCATTTGGCTGCAGTCTTTGAAGACAGTATGGCCAGGGTGGGGTCTCAGGGATAGATTATGTATGCTTACATATAGAATCTGTCTTGAGAACTTCATCAAGATCACAGGGATTCTTAACAAATAAAAATAATGTCGCAGCTACAAGCTCCTGCTTTGTTTAGAAAGAATGGTTAGTCGCTGTGTAAAAAGAAAAGAAAAGTCGGGATAATAGAAGCCATGCTGGCTAGTTCTTAGGAGTTTGCCTTCTATTAAATTGTTGTTTTATAACTCAACATACCAGTGGTTGTATTTTGTGACACAATAGTGTCTTTAGCATGCCAACAGAATCCAAATATGCTACCTCTGTCTGTAAAAGTCTGGACAGGATTTTGGTTGCTTTTTATTTTTTTCTCCGTTCCTTTCTATGCTCCTTTCCCACCTTCTCACAGGTGTCGTTTACGACACATTCATGCTGAAGCACCAATGTACATGTGGAAACACTAATGTTCACCCAGAGCATGCTGGGAGGATTCAAAGTATTTGGTCCCGACTGCAAGAGACAGGACTGCTAACCAAGTGCGAGGTAAGAAATCTCAGAGTGGAACTTTTTTGCCGGCAGTGGGTAAGACAGCTTCCAAAGTCATGTTGAAAAAATAGCTGCATTTGGGGAAATGATTTTACAATGGAGGAAAGCCCATCCTGGAATATCCAAGCTTTCTGACATCATAAAAAAATAAATACGAAATAGACAAGTCCACATTATCAGGCACTTGGAGTTTATTCTGTTCCTTAAATCCTAATAAATTTGCTAATCTTTAAACTGCTGCAAGAATGTCCAATTTTGCTGCATTTTATTTGTTTTAGAAACAAGCTACACAGAAAAGAGGGTTTAAAGAAACAAAGATATGTAAAGCATACCCTTCAGTCTGTATTTCCAGCACAAAAGAGACTAACCACAGTGGAACTCTGAAAACAAAAGCCACTCAGATTACATGTTACTGTACTACAAGTCCCAGCAGCCCTTAGCCAGTTTGCATGGTTTCATGAAGTGCTGGAATTTTTGATTCAGCAAACACATAAGACCTCAGATTTCCCTATCGTAACCTGTAATACTTTGAGATTTCATAGAGTCAGGATTTCCTCAGCAAGGTCAGTCCATTCCAGGGGATGTCAACACTCTTGATACCTAGCATGAAAACAAATAGCCCATGTACAAATTGAAAGCTCATGTTCCTGCATGAAAAACAGTACCATATACATCTTTCCTCACTGCTATTCATTAATTTTCAATACTATAGGTTACACTTTGTTACATTTTTCATGCAGGAACGTGTATTGACTTTAAAAAGTGTTGACTCCCCTCCCCCCTGGGGCTGATCATCAATTATGTACTGAACCTTCCTAGGGAAAGCATCTATGCAGTCTTTCGATATCTGCCACATCTGCAAATTTAGCTGTGAGGGTGAGTCTTTTGTTCATTTATTTTCTTCCCATGCTTAAAATTACAGGGGGAGGTGAAGGAAAGTAAAAAATTTGAATACCAGGTCATTGAACTCTCAGCAGAAAGCAGGTGAAATCCAGTGATATAAAATGATTGGCCAAAAATATAAGATTGTTTTACACTTAGTACTAATATTTTATATCAAACATGATCAGCGTAGATACAAATTTAATCAGAAAATGAAGGCCTGATGTATTAATTCACATCAGAAGCATTGTACTAGATACATAGATCTTTAGTAGATCAGAAGCATACAAGTCACGATATTCCCTGTGATACTCTATATCGAAATGAAAGTTGGATTTTGAAAAAGCAACATAGGAAGAATATTGACACTCAAACTTTGGCATTGGAGAAAACTTTGCAGTATTCCATGGACAGCCAATAAATGGATCATTGAAAAATAAACTTAGAGTACTCACTTGAGATACAAATGACCAAGTGGAAGGGAAGGCAAGAAGAGGACAAACACCAGGAAGATGGATAAATTTGGTTAATGAAAGTAATGAGTCATTGGAAGACCTGAAGGATCAGGTTAGGGACAGACTATCATGGAGAAAATGTAATTGCTAAGAGTCAATGACTTAATGACTAGTAATTGTTATAACTGGGGGAAATTGGGAAAAATTTCCAAAATATGAGATTCCAAACACAGCTGCTATTTTGATGTGAATTGGCATTGAACTTTGGTACACATATAAAGCTGTTTTATTAATTGTAACATTTTTTCAGTAATCCTTCTAGCTTCACTCTAAAAAAAGGCAGACAAAGGAATTAAACTGTAGGCGCTGTCATATTCTTTGGAAAACTTTTTTAAAGAAGATTTATTAAGAGAAAGAATAATAAATAAGGCAGATAAAAGATTAAGATGATTTTACCATCTGATAAAGTCATTTGCTTTCCAGAGACTTGCATGTATATCTTGTTTCTTGAATTCACCTTTGCTTTCTTTGTTAATGCACACATTTCTCTAGGAAACTTAGATTCAGCTACAGCTACAAACATCCCCAATCTGGCCACTTCCCAGATATGCCAATTTCAATTCCCAGATTTCTCAGCAAGTAGAAATTACATGCAACCTGGGATATTCTGGGAGTCGAGGACCATACAGCTTAAAGATACCAAGATTGGGGAAGGCTGCCTTAGTGGCAAGTAAATGCTTTCCATACAGATTTCAGATTTCAGGTATTGCAATCTGTCGAGATAGTCATGAGCTTGAGAGATAAAAATACCGCTGGTAATAAGAGATGAAAATATTTTTGCCTGAAACTTTAGGTTCTGGCAGTCAGAAAAAGTTATATTTTGGCAAATGGACCAGTTATCTGACTTAATGGCAAGACAGTGTGAAAATCTTACAATTGTAGAGAAATATCCCAAAGGCCATACTAAACAGGGGAAGGTTTCTTGCCAGTATTTCAGAGATAGCCTAGTCAGCACAAAGGAAATTAAATTACAGGGTTGGCAGTGCTTTTGCCTGTAAGGACCCTACATTGTATATGTGTGCCATGCCACAGGTTTTACTCAAAAAACAATGCCTGTAAACATTGGGAAGCTTTTGTTCTAACTCAGAACAAAGAATTCATTTTTCCATAAAATAATTTCATATTGAACATTAACATGATCCTTGATTTTATCTTGAAAGGCAAGCACTGAGCTTATGAATTTGATTGCAGTGTTGACATGGGCCTTAAGCCATTGAAGAATGCTCAGGAGGTGAAGAAGGGCAATTGAAGATTTGTCCACCATTCTTAACCTGAAATGAAATATTGGAAAGGTTGGAATGGAGAAAAGCTTAATAGTTAAGCCAGATTTAGATAATTAGCTTCAGTACTAGACTGGATTCTTGTTCAAAATCCTTTCAAAGTCCACATTTCAAGTTTTCTGTCTAATGTCTTCATCCATTTTTTGTTACTTAGAGAATCCGAGGCCGGAAGGCAACATTGGATGAAATCCAGGCTATCCATTCAGAACATCACACATTGCTGTATGGAACAAGCCCCTTGAACAGGCAAAAACTAGACAACAAGAAATTACTAGGTAGAATGTCTAGCAATTTTATATAATTCTATTTTCATAATGTTGAATGTTGCTCCGCCTTCCCCTTTAGAAATTGCAGAAAAGGCAGAAAATGTAGGGTTAAATATAAGGAAGGGCAATCTGGTAAGCCATCTTTTAATATATAAAGTCTGTCTTTTCAAATTCTGTATATGATGGGAAAACTTTTGGTGGCAGGAGAGAGTATTTTCTAACAATAGGAGGTGGGATGAGTGTGGCAGTGATGCAAAACAAAGTGAGCATTTGCACATAATGAGAAGAATCCCAATTTTCAAAGGAAGTTAGATAGAATTTAAGGGGAAGGCCTCTTTGATTTTTACCTGTTTAGCTATTTTAGGCTTTTTCAAAATTGTGAACTACTAAACTGATGAGTTATAACCTACTATAGACAATTAAAAAAGAAATAATGGAATGTAAAGTCGCCCAGCTGAATCTGTATTCATAAAGATTATAATTTTGTTCTTTTTATGGCAGTAAAAATAGATATAAAAAATGTGAAGGAAATGAATTAATTGCATGAACAATATAGCTGGTATATATGTGACATTCAAACCCTTTCTCTTTTTCGTTTCTCCTCTAAGGCCCTCTTAGTCAGAAGATGTATGCTGTCCTCCCATGTGGTGGAATCGGGGTGAGTGAAATACGGTTGCCAAGGAAATCAGATGGCAGGAAATGAAAGTCTCCCATATTCTAGCATCAAGCTTCATTTCTGCTGTGCAGTTTATTGCATTTCTGGGAATAGGGCTTCAAGTCAGTAGCAAGCAGATGTAGTTTTCATCTGTGATGGAGCATGACCCTACTTGAAAGCCTGTAGAGCTGCAATATGAAACCCAGAGGACAAAAGATTGAGTTTGATATAAGATGGTTCTCTCTGTTATATTTTAATTGCATCTTTTCATGTGTCTTTGAATTGTACCGAAATGCTTTAAAATCATTATTTTTGGGTTTGTTGCTTCTTATCTTCATCCTACATGCTACTGAATACACATAAGAATCCTATATAGCAATTATCTATTGCCTGCTAGCAATAAAGTGACGAATAAGGCCTCAGCTGCAACTTTCATGTATTATTATTTTTAATAGTCTTTTTATCCATATAGCTCAAATACAAATTATAAACTATGAAAATAAAAAGAAAATTAAAACTAGAGTAAAATTAATAATCAATTTTATTAACAATCTTGGGACGACACGGTGGCTCAGCAGTTAAGACACTGGGCTTGTTGGCCATGCAGTGAGTTCCCATCCTCGCCCCAGCTCATGCCCACCTAAAGTTTGAAAGCATGCAAATGCAAGTAGATAAATGGGTACCACTACAGTGGAAAGCTAACAGCGTTTCGTGACATCATGCTGGCGATGGCCGCAAAAATGTCTTCACGCTGGCTCAATAACTTTGAAACAGAGAACAGCACTGCCCCCTATAGTAGGCAAGAACAAGGGAGTAAAATCCACAGGGACTCTGGCTAGCAATTTAGAAGCCTATTGGAAAGGATGTATCTTTGTCACTTTCCTGAATCCTGTGGGCACTCCATTTTACTTTAACAGTTTTATTTTTATTTTATGTATAAAATTATAGACCACCCTTCTTACCTCAAGGTAACTCTGGGTGTCTTGTTTGCATAGGAAGAAAAGCCACAAAGAACTATCCACACACCAAATCTTCTCATTACAACACCATTCCTGTTATCTAAGGGAAGGGTTACTTCCCTCATCTCCTAAAATCTTCAATAGATAGGACAAAATCTACTGCACTGAGTGTGAAGTAGTTGGCCTAGAAATTAGGAAATCTCAATTCTTGTACATGCTCAGGCACAGAAACTCATTGGATGACTTTGAGTCAATCACTCTTCTAATCCTGCCCCTTGCAGTGTTATTGTGGAAAAAATAGAAGAAAGAAGTATTGTGTATGAATTTCTAAACTAAAAGCAGAATGGAAAGAAGGAAATGATCAGACCAACTTGGATGGCTTTACTCTTTAGCTTTTGCAACTCCTGTGATCTATGATAAACTTTCATGGCAGGTTGACAGTGACACAGTATGGAATGAGATGCATTCATCCAGTGCAGTCCGCATGGCTGTTGGATGTTTGCTGGAGCTGGCCTTTAAAGTGGCATCAGGGGAACTTAAGGTAAACTTTTAATCCCTTGACAGAAAGTGAATTAAAAGTGATTGTGCTAATCATAATTCAATGAACACATTATTAAAGATACACAACCGTTTCATCCTTAGAATGGATATGCTATCATCCGACCACCAGGTCACCATGCAGAAGAGTCTACTGCCATGTAAGTGTATACTATGAAGTGAGGAGAAAATATTTACATTTAACTACTACAAAATTAAAAAAATGTTAACCTTTTGTAAAATAAATTCTTTTGGGAAAGTAGAATAAGTAAAGATGCATTTTTAAATAGCTGTTTTTTATGTGCCTTCTTCTCAAATGAAATTCCATCTGTTTCTTCTTGAGTAGTACTGCATATTTGATCCGTTAATGAAAAACTTATTTACTTACTTTATTTAGACATCCATACCACAAATATGTGTGGAAAACAGATGTATTAAAGGTGATAAGATTAGAGAATTCTTTTTCATAGCATTCTGTGGTGCCTTTACTATAAGTAGCATTTTTTAAAGTCAAATAAAAATATATGGTACATAGCACCAAACTGAAGTGTTCATTGTTTCTTTCATTTAGTGCAGGGGTCGGGAACCTATGGCTCGCGAGCCAGGTGTGGCTCTTTTGAGCATTTTATCTGGCTCGCAGAATAATCCATCGATAGAGAGAGGGTTTTTTTTCCTCTCTTAGGCTCGCCCCCACCATTCCCCTCAAGGCGCTTTCCACCAATAGGAAATAGGTGCTAAAGATGGTGACGGGGAGGGGGGGGGTGGAAAAGGAGGAAAAAGTGGGGCGGTAGGGACGGATTCGATGCGCATGCGGGCCAGTCAAACCTAAAGGGAGGCATCCTGTGAGGGAGCGAGGCCACATTCTGGCTGGACGGGTTGAGAGTGCCGGGAGTTGAAGGATTCCCCATTTTCTTCCTCACCTCAGTGAGAGGATGGGAGGAAAGGCCCCCGAGTGTACACGTGTGTGTGTGAGGGAGAGAGAGAGCGAGATCATGAAGGAATCAATTAGAATGGTTAATAATTCCACATGCTGCTGTGGAATGTTAAAAGCCAGGAGGGGGAGGAGGGAATGGAGCAGCCTGCGGGAAAAGGGATTCCCCTCAAGAGTGATGGGTCTTACTGAATATATGGCTCTTACTGAAATAAATTTCCAAATATGTTGCTTTCATGGCTCTCTGAGTCAAAAAGGTTCCCGACCCCTGATTTAGTGGCAGGAGCATTCTAGGGTTTTAGGCAAGGTTTTGTCCTAGTACTAATTGGAGAGGTGAGATACTGATCTAGTACCTGTTAGAATCACTTAAAACAGATGCTCTACAAATGAGCATATCGTTCATGAAATCTGGCTACCTGCTGTAATGGAAAATGTTGGGCTTAAGGAGGCCCTATTCTGGTAGTGTATAATGGGTCTTATGCTGCTTATCTATCTTGGATCCAATAATGCCCTTCTTCCTTATCATTTTGTTTAGGGGTTTCTGCTTCTTCAACTCTGTTGCCATTGCTGCTAAGCTTCTACAACAAAAGCTTGCCATCAGTAAGATCCTCATTGTGGATTGGGTAAGATTTTTTTTTTCTTTTCTACTCCAGTGATCACTTACTCTCTTAAAAATCTTTGCCTCTTTAACTTCCGTGCCAAGAGTGATAAGTGCCAAGAGAGATAATTGCCATTCCCTCAGTCAGAATTTCCTTCACATTTGAAAAGAAGGGAGGAATAAATCCAGAATGCTTGCTTGTTACTCAGGAGTCCAGTGTCTGATATTCACAATCTGATCCCTTGAATATGAAATTCACACACAGAAAACAAAATAAAATATCAGAACTGCTAGAGAGCATTTAACTCTGGCTGCCATCAGTAGCACCATTTTTAACAGAATAATACGATTTGACTTCAGTCTTTTTGTCCTACTTCATGGATTTCTTCTGAAGTTCTTTCTACATCAACTTTTAATGTCCTTCTTGGACATCATCTCTACCCTGACTTGGGCTTTATCTTAGGTAAGATAGCATCAGCAACTTTTTAAGATGCTCAGATTCATCATGCTGTAATTTTAAGAGCTGAGATGTCATAGAACCTAATATGTAGCACACTTCTCCAGGAACATCAGAATCTTGTGTGAGAATATTAATCTCCCATGAAATTTTGGCATTCATGTTTGAACTCACAAATTATGTGAAAACACCAACATCTCACAAGATTTGATGATGTTATGAATCTACAAAGGTGCATTTTTAAAAATTTAATGTCCACCAATATAATTGAAGACAGCTGTGAGTGTCTTGCTGCCTAAATGTACCACGATGTGGATCTCAAGCTGATTCTTCTACTTAAGTTCTACTCTGTGTTGATAGGATATCCATCATGGCAATGGAACCCAGCAGGCATTCTACACTGATCCCAGTGTTTTATATATTTCTCTCCATCGTTATGATAATGGAAATTTCTTCCCAGGCAGTGGAGCTCCTGAAGAGGTATGTGCATTCCTTTTTTAAAAAACTGATTTGTAGAACAAGAAATGCTAAAGGTGGAACCATCTTGGAATCTGTAGGTTAAAAAACTAAAATAGTTTTAATCCTAAAATATTTCAGAAGTATGAGCAGAGAAATAAAACACCACCTTGAATTGTGAAGTGAAGAAAAACACGAGGAAAAAAAAGCAGGATGTAAACAGAAATAAATGTACAGTTAATCCTTGATTTATGAATACAAAATTTATGTTGCTAAGTGATACATCTGTTGAGTTTTGTTCCATTTTGCAACCCTTGTCATAGTTGTTGAATCATTGCACCCAGTCACCCAGAACTCTTTAACTGTCATGTGAATCAGTTGCTGACTGTCTGAATTTTGATCATGTAGCCATGGGAATGTTGTAGCTGTCGTAAGTGTGAAAAATGTCATGTCACTTTTTTTAATAATTTGTAAATTTGAACGGTCACTACACTGTTGCAAGTCAAGGATTACCTGTATTGAAAAAAATTCAAGGCAAGCCCCCACCCCCTTTATCATTACTATGTGGTTTTGTTGTAGGAAGAGGAATTGTAGGGAAAAAAGTAAGAGGCTAGTCCAGTAGAAACTTCAAATCCGAAAAAAAGTCATTGATTTATCTGATATAAAGATGCCACTTTTTATATGGGCAGAGCTTTTGCACTCCATATTGAATCTTGAAAAGGGAAAATGGCAGTTTTCCACTGATTGTGTTGTATGTCCAGAACAGTATTTATAGGAAACAGATCTGCCATGCATTTCTTTACAGGCAAAAAATGGGAATGATCTTCCCAAATTGAATCATATAAACTTAATTTATGAAGATGGAATATACTAAGGAGATGGATTTCACACTGTATACAACAGCGTGAAAGAGAAAGAACATTGCTTATAAAAAAAGTAAAGATTATGTACCAAAAACCCTGTTACATTTAAGAAAATTACGTACAAAATGTTATTTGGGAAAAGTTATGTACAAAAACATGTGAATTTGAGTAAGTTGTGAGTGAACTGCACAAATTTTTAAAATATTCTTATCTTTATTATTTTTATAAATAACTCAGGATTGTGAACATATCTAATACTCCTTTCTCCTCCTAATTTTTGCATGCCAACAATTCTTGTGAGATCAGTTAGGCTGAGAGAATGTAGCTGGCCCAAAGTCGTCCAACTGATTTCCATACTTAAAGTGGGACTCAGTCTCCTGGTTTCTAGCTTAATGCCTTATCCACTAGACAGTTTTAAAAAGTAGTTTATCTAAAATGTGCCATAACTGTTTGATACTTAAATGCTTGTAAAGTTTACCCAAGCAAAATTTATACCAATCTGCCCATCCACTGCCATACTTAGAGATTAATCAGCGATTCTCCTATTCATTGTTACTCATTTGAATCTGGTAACACGTGGCTCCCCTCACTGGGTATTATTCTTACATATCTTGTTTCCCACACCTTGGCAGCTCTCAGCATGGTAAAACCCACCATGTTTCTTTCTTCCAGGTTGGTGGTGGGATGGGTGTTGGTTACAATGTAAACATTGCCTGGACTGGTGGAGTGGATCCCCCTATCGGTGATGTGGAATACCTGACAGCCTTCAGGTAGGTTTGCTATCCACAGTAAATAAGAACGTGTAAAGTTTTGGTAAGCCCAGAACGTTCTTGTTTTTCTCCTGAAATGTGCCAAAGGGTGGCTTGTCATTTTCAAAGTAAAATTTATATGATGACAATAGTGTCATAATACTGTAAAATGTATTTTCCTTCTCTTTTCTGTTGTGGCAAAATTCTAAGAGGCCAAATTTTCTTTGGTACTTAACAACTGGAATAGTTCAAGACTTTTTCTAATGATATGAACATAAGCTGGCTGTCCTTCTCACTTCAACTCTGGCAATGGGACGATTTTTTCATTATGTTGCTACATTAGAGCAACTATGACACGCTGCCCCAGTTTTCTCCCTCTGTGTTCTGTTGCCACTTCTTAGCATTTGTTGCTTGAGGTGACTACCTCTGCCTATTGGTATGGCAGGCCTCAAAGATTTTTTTTTTTTTTTGTGGAGCATTCGTTTATTCATGTTATGCTCATGTTATGCTATAAAATTCAGAGACACAAGATTTGCTTGTTGGTTTTGCAATTAATTCAGGGACATAAGATTTGCTTCTTGGTTTTGCTTAAGCAGACTAACATAGTTCCCACTCTAAAAATTGTTGAGTACAGTTAGGAGAAATCTTCATCTCTGACTTCTGATTTCTAGCATTCAAGGCCAAAAGCCAGGCTGATAATGTACTGTGCAAGTTAAAGTTATGAATGATAAGTTGAGGAAGGCTTATCTACAAATATGTGGCCAGTTTAATTAAGTGCATTGGAGAAAGTTACAAAGACTCAGATGGGAAAGCTGACATAGCTGGAATTTTCCTAATCCATACATTGCAATTAATCCAGAGTTAATGCGGTCCTACCTCCTGTTCCTAAGAGAAATCTGAGAGCTGTTTTGTGTCCTCCAGGACTGTGGTGATGCCTATAGCCCACGAGTTCTCCCCAGATATGGTCCTTGTTTCTGCTGGCTTCGATGCTGTTGAGGGACACTTGTCCCCGTTGGGTGGATATTCCGTCACAGCCAAATGTGAGTGTAAGGAACGTGGGGCAAGGTCCCTTTATAAATTTAGTTTATAAATAGAGAAAACTATTCACAGACTAGTTGGGAAAGATGTGAGCAGATTTCCCAGTTAACTTCCACTATGGAGCTAAAGTAGTTCGGCTTAAGGTTCCAGTGTCTCCATACGTTTCCTAACCTTAGCAAAAGGCATTTGTCAGGTTAAAATTTCAAAACCAGTATGAATAAAGGAGGTTGTCTTATTGGCAGTAATTCAGCTATTTACTTTTTTTACAAGTCAAGCTTTTCTGACATGCCTTTCCCAGCTTTATTAATTGCAGTGCCAAGAAAAGCTTGTGTGCTGTGTTATAGTCTCTCTGTGTGTTTAAATGATGCCACAATAGTCGGAGCTGCAGCTCTTTTTATCTAATGATTTTTCCATGGAGATCATTTATTTCTACTTCCTTGATCTTTTGAAGTGTATATATCATACAAGCCTTATTAAAAAACCCAGAGCACAAATGGTCCCGGGTAGTGGCTTAAAGACTATTTAAGCCTACTTTCAATAACTTGATCAACGTCTTCATAAATGTTGAAGATACTGTTTTTCATCACAGTAGACATCCATGACTTTCTTCAATTTCTAGCAAAGAGCAATGTAAAAGCCAACATAGAAATCACTAATTCATATTTCCTTCTTGATTCATGTAGGTTTTGGGCACCTGACCAAACAACTGATGGAGCTAGCAGATGGGCGTGTTGTCCTAGCTTTAGAAGGTGGTCATGATCTGACTGCCATCTGTGATGCCTCTGAAGCCTGTGTCTCTGCCTTGCTTGGCCTTGAGGTGAGTACAAGTAACACATAAAGGAGGCTGCTGGAAAAGTCTCAATCAGGTTTGGAATGGAAACATCAAAAGATATTTATCTGTACTTCACTTTTATTATTTTTACAGGTTACTCCGAGTGATGACTTTATCCAATGCATCTTTCTATTTAAAGCTAAATATTATTACAAGAAATGGTAACTTAAAAGTATTAAAATCATGACAAAAATTAATTGCAAAAAGGCATCATCTTTACACAGAGAGGGTATAGGTCCCATGTGCCAGTAGGCAAATCTCTAATAAGGTATCTTAAAAAGAGCTATCCTTTAGGAAAGGACATGTCTTTAACAAGAAGACATTCACTTAGTTGACTCATGACATCTAATGGTGTCTGTATAAGGGGCATTCTGAAATTGACAAAATATCTATTTTGGGGTATAGGAAATGGATCAATATATGTAAGAAGGGCTCTAATAATCAAGGTTAGAGAAAAAAAATGAGTCATGAAAATGGATAGAAGGAAAAATGCAGATCTTTTAGATATATGTGCAGAGTTTGTGAGAGATAAACAAAAATATCAAATTTCTAAAAGAGTATGGGGGAAAATAGAGACATTAAAGCAAAATAAATGCACTTATTTTCTTATAATATCTAATATCTTCTAATAGTCCCAAATTCTTCATTCGTAAAAAGTATTTCTTAAGGCAGCTTTTGATTCTGTATCCAGAACCAAATCCAGAAGACCTCATGAAGTAAGTTATAGGCTTCTCCACTTAATTCAAGTATGGTGCAATATGCAAAAGGGACCAGTTACTATTCAAAAGGGGATAAAAACAGCGATATGTTTTAGTAGTCCCGCTTATCACCTTCTATATTAACAGCATATCCAAATGATCCAAATTTCCTTCTAAACCGTGGGGTCACGGCATTTCCCTGCCGCTCTATGCAGCGCACCAATAGAACTCTTGAGAATTTTCATCCATATTGCGGTAATGAAAATCTGAAAATAAGCTATCAGAAAACCAAAAGACTGAAGCTCTGTTTACCTTTAAATATTTAGGCGTAGCCATGCTTACTGGCTTGAGGAAGGCCCACTGCAAATGTGATACTGCTACTGGACAAAGATCTGCCAATGCCATCCTTAAATTATTCCGATCCAAGAGAGGATAGTATGTTCCAGCTGCACTCAAACTTTTTCAGGTTAAGCCTCAAGCCCAGTTCCTTTATGGGACCCACTCCATGGTTTTGTATTTCACCTCTCTGGAAAGGGTACAATCTAAATTCTGACGAACAGCTCTCCAGATACTATGCTGTGTTCCAAATACACGCTTATGAGAGGAGACAAGAGTCCAGAATGCATCTATAAAAACTTTTTATTAAAGCTCAGATTCTTTTCCTAAGGCTTACCACCATTAATCTTCTGGGGGAAAAAACCCAACCTACATGGATCAAGGCTATGGAATTTAATATTTCAAATTTAGGCTCCCTCCTCTCCACAGTTCTTAAGAGGGAACATGATCAGCAAAACAATCCTTAAATAATATGGAGAGGCAAGCAAGATGTAGGGAAAGCTCCAACCTTCCTACCGTATCAGCACCACCAACAGTGCATTGTTAACTGTTATCTTGCACAGCTAGAAACACCTACTCTTCAAAAAGCTTTTTCTCATGCCCAATGCCTTTTTTTCCCCTCTGTAGTATTGAATTGTAAATACACATGCACACAAATCCATTGCCTGAAAAATTTTGCAGACAGGTAGAAACTATAGAACATGTCCTTCTACAATTCTCCCTTCTTTTGGTCAGTAGATATCCTAGTCACCAGAATTCAACCTATGCCCAGATGCATTTATAACATGTATGAAACAATATGATATGTTTTAAATATTTTTCTAGACCACTATTTAGAATATTAATAATCTAAGTGTGTTTAGTTTTTCTCTAAATGTGACTATGATTTTCAGCTACAAAATAAAAACTTGAATTGTGTGTGTACATGTATATACACACAGACACACATACACACACTAATACTAGAGGCAGAGCACAAAGAGGCATGGAAATTGTTGTATTTAAGCACAGGTACCTTATTATTAACTATAATCAAACAAATAAAAATATCAAACCTAAATAGAAGCAAAGTTTATATATTCACAGTCTTAAATGGATGGAATGGTACATGTGAAGGCTTTGTGGGAAATTGACAATTGTTTTGGCTTTTTTTGTCACCATTTCCCCAATTATTTTCACATGCACCTTTTTTCTTGGACCCCCATTTATTTGAACTATTTTTCTTTTCTCGTGACTTCTATCCAGACTCGAAATAAAAAAACTAAACTCTTGAGTTTTCTTTTTTGCAGTTGGAACAGTTGGATCAAGCCCTGTTGCAACAGAAACCCAATGCAAATGCCATAGCTACATTGGAGAATGTCATTGAAATCCAGAGTAAGTTTTTGGGGGCATACGCTTGGCTTCATGTTGCATTTTCTTATGGGAAAAAAGAGATTTGTTAAAGGAAAGGTTGAACTGGTGATTTATTCTACATCCAGGTTAGGATTATAGCTGTGTAATATAAAACAGGTGCTTCTCAATCCTTGTATATAAATCAAATAAACCTTAAACCTTGTAGCTTTAAGGAACGTGGATTTCAAGTTCCAGAATTTCCCAGTCAGCATATTGGTATGAAGAACAAGGGTTGGCAACATGCTTGTAAGAGGCAGGTTGCTCTTTATATTCAACATGGCATCTGCAATATTCTTAATTAATCTAAAATTAATGTTGCAAAAATATTGTTAGTGATCTAAAATTAAAAACCTTCCATATTTTACCATATGTGGGGTTGGGGACCGAGATGCTACCACCTAATTCAGAGCCATAACATTTAGGGTTTAAACATGGCTTAGAAGCCACCCAGTTCAATTCCCTAGAAACATCAGCTACAGTAGCCCAAACAAGTGGCCTTCCGGCATCTGCTTAAAATACTAGAGAAGTTTACTGTCTTTTGAAGCAGTAGCTTAGAGGTTTCTCTGAATTTTAGCACAAATCCTCTTGCTTGCACCACCCCATTGTCCTAGTCCTTCTTTCTGGTGCATCATATTTTTCTACTTTCCCAGAAATTTTTAAGTGTTAGAAGAGAGCATGCCTGAAATTTATCAGCTTTAAGCTACACTTAAAGTGGCTAGTTCTAACTTTCTAGTCCTACTCAATATTTCTTAGGGATGCTAGTCATTTATTTTAATTAATCTCCTTATTCATGACCACAGCAAGTAGTTGATTATAGGCATGATTATAGAAATAAGTGTTCCAATAAGGATCCCAAAGTTGTGCTTTCATTGATAGTAGGGTGGGTTTGGAAATGGTAGACAGGTAGACAAGGCAGAAATTCAACCAAGTTCTAGAATTTCTAACCTAATGCTTGGCAATTGCACCACAGGTAAACATTGGAATTCAGTGAAAAGTTCTGCAGCAATTGTTGGTTGCTCATTGCTGGAGGCCCAAAAGGGAGAAGCAGAAGAAGCAGAGACTGTCAATGCAATGGCGTCATTGTCAGTGGACACAGAGCAGGGGAAAGCAGACTGTGATGTCCGGTAGGTTCATTTTGGGAGATGACAAGTATCTGTTTGTGACAGGCTTTTTTGATGTCTAATCTGCCTGACCAGATTGTCCCAGCACCATGTGTACCACTATTTCTGGAGGGCAGGGATCACTTCTGTGCACCCAGAAGAGGAGCACCGCCAGTCTTTTCTTTCTTTGCAACATTGCAGAGATTGAGAAACATTGTGTTAGTCTTTATAGTGTGGTGTGTTGGTCCTTCAATTTGTCAGAAATTAGGATTACACCAATGGTCAAAGCCCATTGGGCATAACTGTCATTAGACCTCACCTCCACACAGAACAAAATCTTTGAATTGTTAGTGCCCCTAGTACTATCAGAACAGCCCTTGAAAATTCTTTCATCAAAAGCACAACACAATAGCTATGTTAACCTCCACAACAGTGAAAGACCATTAATCATCTCTTTGCCTCCCCCCCCCCCTTCTTCCTACAGATCGGTAGAAGAGCCAATGGAAGCTGAACCAGTGTTGTGAAGTGCCAAGACTTCAATTTCTGTAGCTGTCACTCTGTGGGTTTAATTGGTCATTTGTGAGTTCGTTAAAAACAACAACAAATTATTTTTTATCTATTAAAAAGAAAAAAAGAAAAAAGAGTTGCACTGGACAAAATGAGCCTCTGTGTGTGTGCGTGATCGCCATCAGTCTCCAAGCATTAGTTCTCACCAGCATCACCATTTTGTCCTGGTTCTTTGGAGCTTTGTGAAGGAACTTGGTGAGGGGGTTTTCACATGGACATCTCCATTATTCCTTTTTCAGATATCATTCCCTCTCCCACTCCCTCCATTGGACACTAAATCTGTCCCCTTTTTTAGGACTGGAAAAAAAATTATTTGTCTCTTTGTCTCTCATACCTACAGTTAGTAAGAGGTGTCAAAGAAGTGTATTTTTCCTCATTTTTTTTTTCCAGTGTTCACGTGGATCCTAAATAGTCAGAATTTTGAATCTGGATGCCCATTCTGAGCAAGGAATTGTTGGATTTAATGATTTTATTAGTCAACTCCAACTCTTGTATAATTCAGTTTCAACTCCTCTTTTCTATATACATGAATATATAATTTTCTCTCCTTCATTTGTTTGGAATGAAAGAGAAAGGGATTGCAGTCTCAACAAAGGGACCCACAGCTTCCTCTTGCATCTTAAGAGTCTAGAATGGGAGAATTTTCCTATATAGCATGGAGCCCCAGAGGTTCTACTATCCTAGGCAGGCCATCCATTTTTCCTGGGTTGCATTGAGCCAGACTTGCCCATGTCACTCCTTCCTAAATCTGATCCTGAAATGGCATTCCTCTCTACTGGGTTGTTTGCAAAATGAGGTGGGGCTGAAAATTCCTCCTCTTGGTCCTGAATTTTCAAATCCTTTTCCCCTGACTTTGCAATTTTTAATGTTTTCATTCTCTTTCCTACCCCTAAAATAGATTTATAAATATTTGGATTTAATGCTACCTTTGTTGCCTAAATCTCTCTATTCATCTCAGCTCTAAGCTGTTCCTCAATTTGTATAGTTCTGGTTTAAGCTCTAGAAAAAGCTCCCAAAGTGGGGAGAAAGGGGGAAAAGTGTGCCTTTAAGTCATTTTTGTTAATGCCTTAATTTCTCTGTAAGTTCATTTTTACACCATCCCTCCTCAGTCCTATCCCTTCTTCATTTGCCATCTAGTTAACAATTATTCTACATAAAGACAGAAAGGAATCACTTATATATCCCCAGCCTCAATGCATGTTTTGGCCCTGATCCTGCACCAGGCGTGTTCAAAGAAACCATGAATATCTCACCAGCCTGGGGATCATTATGGATGAGCATTAACTCATTTCCAACACAATGCAGTTCTGTGTGACTGCATCACTCAGCTGTGCTTTGATTTACACATCTGAACTATGTGTCCTGTTTATGCCTGCAGTTCTCAATCTGTCAAGCGGTATATGCGTGCAAGCCTATTAACAAGGATGGACCTCCTTAGTTGGATCACTCTGTCATAAAATCATTTTTGTAACAAAAGTTTTGCATATGTGGACTGTTTCATGACCAATGCTTTGACATTCTCTCTTTTCGCTATTTTTCCTTCCTCCTCCACTCTCTGTCATTGTTTGAAAGACTCGTCATTTATTGTAAATAATTTGATTTCTTGTATCACTTGTACAAACTGTTTTGATGAAAAGTTTGTCCATTCATAAAGAAAAAACAAAGCAAAAGTAAAAGGAGAGAATTCTTTGCTGTTACTTCACCAGCCAAAAAGAGGGGAAAAATAGAAACAATTTTAGCTTTTAAAAGAAATGGATATAAAGAAAAAAGGTATATAATTTTATTACAGATGTATTATTTAATAGTATTTTTTTAACTCGTACCAACTCTCCTTTCCTTTGGAAAGTTGATAGCAGGGATAATGAAACAAAGGAAAAGATGGGGCTTGATACTGTTTTCACTAACCCGGGCTATGGGATTTCTAAGGCGTGTGTGGGAGGGGGAGGCACTGGGGAGGGAGTAATTGTGTAGGATGTAAGGCTGATATTTTTAGCTGCACGTATAGAAACCTTGCCAGGGTCTATTTTAAGGATTCCTGCATTTGTTCAGGTTTAGTCCTCCCAAACGTTCCATGGTGTGCATGTGTGAGTGATATTTCTTTCCAGATTTTCCTATAATTATTCTTATAGTCATGATGAGTGGAATGTCGTGTCTTGACAGTGCTATGTTCTGTTTTCTTTCCTGTTTTTCCTTCTGTGGCAATGAAGACCACTCAATACCATCTGTTGACCTGATTTATCAAACAGTGCATGCCTGAAGATAGCTTCTTTTCATCACCACATTAGCCAAAAGCTTTCTGCTTGGGGAGAGATATAAGGAGGGTTGGAGACGTCCCCCATCAACTTGGTAATGCACACTTTGTCCCACTAAGAACTGCTTGTGGCAGCCTGAGCACTGCTAGGTACTGTAATGTACTGCTCTCCCTCATGCTACAGTTTGGATATTTAAAAATATGATAAAACTGGCCCATTCAATACAGAAGGCATCATTGTTCCTTATCATTTAGCTCTTACCATTTCTGAATTTCATTACTTTTTAAAAAAGAAATCCAATAGATATTTAGGTATATTTAGAAGTGAGGAGTAGAAAGGAAAAACAAGTATCATGGGAAATAAGAGGCAGTAAATTATATATTTGCTAGGAAAGGTATCTGGATGATGTAGAGTACCAGTACCACTTGTAGGGTTAAGCAGCCTTTTGGGGATTTTTCAGATGTATTGACTTCAGCTTCTATTTTCTGTAGACTAGAGGGGACATCAGTCTCGGAATGGGCTACATTACAGTATGTCATCATTCTCAGATGGACCTGCCTGCCCATCTCTCCCCACCCCACCCCAAATGGGAAAGCAACAAAACAAACATGGTTGCTAATGATAGAAACCAGAAGACTTGGGTAGGATCACCACCTCTCTTCCATCCCACCATATCATCTAATTCAGTAGCATGCATTGTGCAGCCTTTTGCTTATGTTAACCCAATTAAAGCAAGTGCCCTTGCCATTTACACAGTGACAACTCATACATTGTAGTAAGTTGTACTCTGGTGTATTTGGTCTTGGTTGAATGCAGCATATGAGCAAGACACTGTGGTTTATAAAATGTAAAATGTGTTCATGGTTATAGCAGAGATCAGCAACTTTTCAAGTGCTCAAAAAGCAGCTGTCATTTTGCATCTATACTTGTCTTTAAACTACGCTTTGCCAAATATGGAGCACCGATTAGGTGTAACTCAGTAATGAAAAACTTATTTTAATCTGGGACTTTCAGATGTATTGAACTTTTAGTTCTCATAATCCTTCAGTCAACATGGCTTGACTATTATCAGAACTGAAATCCAGCATTTTTGGAAGGCACTAGACTGGAGGAGGCCTTTCTGGTAAGAGGGGAATGATTGCTAGGTTAGATGGTCTGCTGTGGCTCTTGTCCAATTGTCTGAAGCTATTCATCTTCAGTGCCAGCCATTCCATCCCATAATTTCACATCTGATTTCTTGACTGTGAAAGATTGCATTTATATTCTGTGGGGAAGTTTCTTCAAACTGTAAAATGACCTTTTCATGGGCAAGGCTGTCTTTGCTGCCCTCAAAAAGGGCCAAATATTTTGTCTATGGATTTCATTACAATAAATTGAATGAAGTAGATCAGCACAATCCTATGCATGTCTATAGAGAAGGAAAAGTTGAATTAAATTGGGCTTACTCATCAGTAAATGTAGAAAGGATGGTAACCTAAGTTGTAGTGAAAACAATATATAACCCAATTAGACACCATCCCAATGAGTATTTTGGATTTTCAAGGTAGCTCATTGATAATGTTCATGGAAGGCATTTCTATGGTTCTGTAAGTAAAGTTCTCTGACATGAGAAATTATGTTGTTGGATTCCAGCTATAGCTCCAGCTGCCAAGGATAATTTGAGGCAGAAATTCTACGAGTTCTAAGCCTGAAAAAGACTAAAGCTGATGAGACTTGAAGATTAAACTCCCTGGAAGATTTCCTTTCTGTTATAGAATGAACTACTTTAAAGTACTGATACTTTTCCTCTTTGTCCACACAGGAGACACAATTACTTCCTTTATTTGTACATCCATGTATACATTTTAACAAGTGTTGCTGCGTTTGATTTATGGTTGTTATGCAGTCCTAGAAATTTGCAGCAGGCTGATTGCTGGCTTCTGGCTTAAGGGCCTACACCATCCCTACATAAGGGCCTAGTACCGTCAGGCTCCCATTTGTGCGCCATGGGGTAACCCATGAACTTGTGTGTGCATTACCAGGATTGTTGGACATAGTCTCTCACCCAAGAATACACTGCAGGCTTTTCAATGTTCATTAAATCAATTTCTAAACAAATGCAGCTTAACATTCAGTGGGCCAAGCTAATTATCCAGTGGCATATGTATAAAAATATATTACTCTCCACTACCAATTTTCCACTAAACAGATTCATAATCATGATAAATGACACAAGAAGTACTACTGTAATTATACAAATCACTCCACATAAAGTAAAAAAGACTACAGCTAAATATATCCATGTATTCCATAAAACTTTTAATTGGGAAATGGTGGTTTCACCTTTTAGGCCTTGTTACATCTACATTTGTTTCTACCACCTTTTTTTAATGTGAGGTGGGGACAAGAAAATCTCGATGAATCATTGTTTTCATATTTTTCACCTTGAACTTTTTTGGGGGGGGGTTGGGAGTGGGAGAAAGAAACAAAGTTCTGGTTAAGAGTAGCAACTACTATTGAAAAGCCATTAGTCCTTAGGACACCAGCGTTGAACAACTGTACTACAAGCTCCAATTCCACACAGTATTAAACTGTCATAGGGATGGTTATCATTGAGAGGAATTAGGGCTTTTTCGTCTTTCTTCCCTTCTAAACAGCCCCCCAACCCACCCATGATATGGCAAAATGCCCCACATGTGGACAATATCTGTAGATTTTTTTTTCTGCTTTCTGTCTTTCTTGCTCTGAATACAATTTTCAGTTGAGTATTTTGTAAGATGTTGCAATGTTTGTCCTTGTGTAAATAAAATTGTTTCTGGCAATCCTCTGTGGTAAAAATCAATGTGTGGTGCTATCTTGCTTCCCCCCCTCCTTTTTTGATGTGTCTATCTTTAATTTTCTGACTTGCTGAACCTCAGTGGAAAAAATTCTAACATCTGGAGTATCCTGAGCCAGACCAATCTATTTCTGCATTTGGAGTACCTTTTCCATCTGGGTATCGTCTTAAATATGTTAGACTATATTTCTCATTACTTCTGGATTTGTAGTACACACCGCTGAAGGCCAGAAAGTTGGACTAGATCAGTGTTTTTAAAACCTAACTTTTAAGATATATGGACTTCAATTCTTCCAGCCAGTCTGATGAGTGGTCCTTTAATATCACAAAAGTACATACAAATTCCAAGTATTTAATTCTTGGCAGGCGAAGTCTTTCCCATGCAATAAATCAACGGTGTAAATCAACACTGGCATTCTGCTATCCCACTCAATGTGCGACATTGAGGCAAATAAGGTTGTAAGATACCATCTGGATAACCATGAATTGGTATTTCTCATTTGTGGCAGATATGAGTATTTGATGGTTATGGTTATGCTTCAACCCCCCCCCCCCCCAAAAAAAAAAAAAAAACATTTAGAGCATTGATTGCCAAAATAGTGCATAGGATTTTTCAATAGTGCTATATTTTTGTTCTCTTGGAGAGAGCTTCTTTGAAAGGTGAGAATAAAGGGTTAAGAAAAATCTGCCCCTTTCAATATTGCTTTCCCACACACAATATCGTTTAGCAAATGTCTCCTGGCATTCTTTGGTCCACTTCATCCTTGGGGGTTCAGCCCACCAGTAATAAACTGGTCCACGAGGGGTTGAGTCACACTAGGAAAACAAGGTATGAACTTTTGATAATATCCTATTACTCTTTACTGTATAGGGAACCCTGCCAGTTTGTAATTTGCTTTCTTTGCCAGACAATAACAGTACTTGGTCTTCTGCATTGAACTCCTTTGACTTTAAACTTTGACTTTAAATATCTCGTGGTGTCCCCTTCTGTCCTTCCATGTCTGTTTGTAAACAGGTTTCTGGGCAATGTGTCGTAGGGCTTTTAACTTATTCCTCTGCATTAATATATATTTATTAAATTCTAAAAGCTTTCCAAGTTTTCACCCAAACTTTAATAATGTCTAGAACTCTTCAAGTAAGTCAAATAAGCTAAATCCAATGGATACCTGAGGAATTTCCTACTCTTAAGGTTATTGACCAGCTCCTCAGCTATTCTTTTGGCTGTCACATTCCTTGAAGGAACTGTTTCAGAATACCAAATTGTATAATCGCAGACATCTAGGATATTTTCATTGCCTATACGGATTGTGGAAGAGGGCATATAATGTCCATGGCTATTTAAAAAAAAGGAATTGGAATTGAAGGTAATTCTTTCCACTGGAAAATTATGCTCCCCCTTTTAGTTATAGTAATTGACAGAGTAAGATCTACATGTTGTATCTTTACAAATACCTGACCAACAAAATCAGTTTAATATTTTGAATGTGTCCTACCTCTACTCAGATTTCCAGACCATGGATTTTCATGGGCTAGTTCCAAATAGCTGTGCAACATTCCTGATGAACTACTATCTGTTTGATTTGTTCCTTGAATATGGATATAGTCTAATCTGGAACAGCAAACCCTGATTGTTGGATTGTGTATGTTTCCCTCCTTTTCCACTGGTAACAAACAACCACTTGTAAAAAGAATTACTAATTTAAGAGTGTCTATCCCTGTGGGTTCACCCTCAGCTTTGCCTATCTTTCATAAGGTTTTCTCATTTTATGGATAGCTCACTTCTATTAAATCAGATAGTTAGGAAGGATCCCACATTGCTTCCCTTCCTGTTTCTGGTCCATCCTCATATCTTTGCCCTAAATTGGGGTCTTGTGTTTACTCCCATCATCTTAGTCTACTTGAATTTTTTTTAAATCTGGGTCTAACCCCTAATAAGTAGAAAATGTGTTCCAATTACTAGGTTATTTGGTAAGTTAGGGATTCCTACCACTATTATCTGACCTGTTCATTTCCCTGGGCCTATACTCTAGCTTTACCAATGGGATCATCTTAAGTCTGTCCAAACACATTGATAAGTTATTTTCCCATAAATGCTTTTTTTAACATCCCTCTACTCCCAGTATGTATTAGGCCTCTAATTAAACCCATTAACTTTTGCTGGAATCATTTTTCACCAGAGGTGCTTATATTACTGCCAACATTTTTTTTCTCTATCTTTACTATAGTGTTTTGGCAAATGTCCATTTTTCTTGCAGTTGTAACAATTATGGGTCTTTTAGCTTCCCGATGCCTTTCCTTTCATTTGGGCAATAGCTAAAGGCTTTCCTTAAACTTTCCAGCTCTTTATGGTTATTTTTTAGAACAGAAAAAAAATCCTTTTGTATCTGCCCAATATCCTCAAACCCTTTTTTGCCAGTTAATCTCAGCTTTTTGCTGTTTGACCCATTTCTAGGTTGTATTCTTACACCCAAAATCTTATTTTGCTAGGCAATGTTTGTAAAATTGTCCTAAAGTTATCACCTTTTCTTTGCTTCTTTCATATGGCCTCAAGCATTTTCTATCAATCTTCTCCACAATTCACCTCTGCCTATAGGTTTAAGAAGTTGCATTATACCCTAATAAGATTACCTCTTTAGTATTGTAATAATTACTTTCCTAGCAGGAAGGCTACTGTAGTCCTTTTTCTGTTAAACCCAGGGCTAATCATTCTCAAACCATTTGCAAGAGATAACAACCATTTCAAACAGTAAAATAAGCCTCTTTCTCTTACAGATCTTTAACTTTGAGATCACTTCCCCCCACACACACATACATTCTAAAACCATAGCGGTGATCGTATCCCTTCTGATGACTGGACCCTTTTAAGTCTATCAGCCCCATAAAACTCTACTTGCTTCTCTTTCACTCGTCCCATTCTAGCCTCCCTTCCTCTGCCTTCCTTCCACTGTTCCTCTTTAACTGCAAGTTTTACTCAGCATTTTCTGTAATATTGGCCCTTTTTCTGACTGGTCTATCTTCTTCAGTTTAACTACAGGCAGAAGTGGATAACTGCCTCTATCAAAGTATGTGTAAGGAGAATCTGCCCCTTCTGTTTGTTTGGGGCGGGTCTAGTGGGAGTCTGGTTTCTTAAGCCAGGATGTCAGCTATTATCAGCAAAGTCCAAACTCTGCAAGGGTCAAACTTCCTTTTGCAGCTAAGGTTTGTTTCCTTTTCTTATTCAGTGAATTCCTTGTGTCTGAAGCCAATCCCACCTATTTGGATGCCGCCTGTGTAGTCATTCATACTTGTTTTGGATATCCCATATTTTTATGGATATTCCGCTAGTACCTGTTTTATCAAATTATTCTAACTATACTCAGTTTGATGGGCTCAAGATACAAAAGAGCCCACAACAACCCAGTCCCTAGAGAACACACATAAGCACTTGTATATTTCACATGCTATTACTCTTCTTTACAGCTACTCATACTATTCCTATTATTCCTTGAGAATACTAACGAAAAATATCTTCTAGCTGCTTCTAGGTTGCTTTACTTCCACTCACAAAGACACACCCACTTCTGACTCACACCCACACGTCTCGCAACTTTTATAGTCAACTGCGTGCTGACGCTCCCGAGAGGCCTTAAAAAGGAAGGAAGTAGCACAGACGCCGGCAATCTTCAGGGCGGCTTGCTTTCTCGCGCGTGCGCTCTCTCTCTCTCACGCGCGCTCACACAAACAGACATTTACAGAAGGGATCTTTGATTAAAGATGTATAGTGCAGATTTGCCACGGGCACATTCCAGGTAAAAATATACTAAGAAAAAAAAATTACGCAATCCTAGAATTATTGTATGCTGTAAGTCATTTAAAATACAGCATCATGTTAGGCTGCAATTCCTATACACAATTTCCTTGAAATAGATGCAGTTGAGCTTACTTCTGAGTAGACATGCATAGGGTTGTATTATCAATAGGAAGAATCCAGGAATCTTAATTAACCTAATGACTTTGCAACCCATGCAACCCATTTTGTGGTTCAATGCAACTGAGTGGCCTACATTGAGATAAAATATACATATATCCTGACAATTGTAAAAATGGATTAAAAGTTAAAATAAACTAAAATAAATGTAGTAAAAGTTAAAATAAACTAAAAAAAACAAACCATGGGTTTGGAGAGGAGAGTTGGGAGTATCTTCTTTCTTAGTATACACAACTAATAGCTTCATAGCTTCAGACCCCTCGCCAGCCAGCATTAAGTTTTAGGGCTTTTCCTTAAGGCTAAATGGGAGGGGGGGGGGAGATGTTATTTTCTACGGCAAGATATTCCAAAGGGTGGGGCCATGGCAGAAAAGGCTTTTCTCCTGCTAAAATTCCTTAACTCATGGGATTTGCAATAGGCTTCTGTTGTCCCCAAAATGGGCATCAGCTTGACGTCAAAGCATAATTAACCACAGGATGTGATACAAAGAATACTTTTATTTTGGTACCAAGATAGAAGGACCTTGGCC
>JAEANM010000213.1:0-41748 GCA_017656035.1 Myanophis thanlyinensis | reverse complement strand
AAGAAGAAGAAGAAGAAGAAGAAGAAGCCAATTTAACCTGTAGTTTCTTTTTAATTATAAGGTTTATTCTAATTCTCTCCCTCTCTCTCTCACTTTTCCTCCCTCCCTTGGTCTCTCTCTCCAACTCAACCAAGTGACTCTACATAATTTACAATTCTAGAATTAAAATTGTGACATAATTGAAACAATTTAAAAAATTAAAACAATAAAAACATCCACCCAAGAACTGAATGACCTAAGCCTGGGGTTATTACTGACTAACAATTTACCTGTGCCCTAAGCAGAATTGTACCTGTTTTTCTTTTCTGCATTTGTATAATCTACATCTGTAGATGTACAGCTAAATACCACCATTCCTTCAAAACATGCCCTCTTATTTGTAGTAAACATATTTAATATAACTGTGTTCTAGAAACATATTTCTCATATGTTTCTAGAACACAGTTATGTTAAATATGTTTACTACAAATAAGAAAGCTATATCTCCAAACACACAGAGGCCAGAATATTTTGCAAAACTTTGGCACAGGGATCAATTGCTTTTGAACTTCAACTGGACATGCAAATGTTAATATAGTATGTTCCAGATGCACGATAAATACTGTTTAGTAACTCCAAAGAAAAAAGCTGCCTATGAGCCATCACTATCTCATATCCTGAGACCTCAGAGAATGGGCATTTGCAGGATAGGTTAAAAAAAGTCAATATACAGTACAATATACATGATTCAGAAGCCCTAATATATTATAAAAGTAGAAGTAGATAAGCATATGTAGTATATAGGTATAGAAGTAGATAAGCATATATAGAAACAGAGTTTCTTTCCTGAAAAATTATCTTTCTCCATGCTGTTTCCCAAAATCCTCCACTTTGATTCATTGCTAAGTGTTTCTATAATTGCTCAATGCCTATTCCAGGGACATATAATGCCACAAGAATAAAATAATCTCATATGAGGGGGAAATGACTTTTTTTTTCATAAAAAAACAAAAATACTATTTACTCTTAATTCATTACATGCTGTCAAGTCATTGTTGACTTCTAATGATCACGTAGATTTTACCCATGAAGATCTGTTCCTAATCTGATTTTTCAGGTCTTCAACAATGCACTCATCATCTATCCATCTTTCATCTTCATCAGCCTTAGAGAGATAAATCTTTGCATAAATGTGTCCAAAGTAGGATAAGCCTGTTCATTGCATAAGCACGGTGAGATCATTATGCCAGATTGTTTCCAAATACACAAAGAAATTCAATTTATACATTGCATCCAGAGATGAACCTTGGCAGCTGAAGTGATAAGCAGCATTCACAATGTTCAAATAATTTTAAAAGGTCCAACATTTCCTATTCTTCTTCACCTAGGAATTTTGGCTTTTTTAAAATCTATACTTCTTGCCATTCTCAAAAAAGCTATCCTCTTTCCATAGATATTTGCTTTCCATAGATATTTAAGAAGGCTACTGGTAGTACTATTCGCCAAAATAAAATAGTAGCCTTAGGTGATTCTTCCAGGGAAAATATACCTCCAAGTGTTGGTACTAGTCTAGTTATGTTTTCTTTTTTCTTTCTTTTTATTTTTTTGCTTCAGGCTGAAAAATGTATTAGAGCAATATTACTATATCATCATTACATCATTAATATTTCTATATTACCAGTAGTATTATTAATTAGCATCTATAATAGAGGTAGGCATGAATATTATTTTTAAATATTCCATTAACATTTGGGCAGACTCCAACCATTTCTTAAGGGTAAGACTCCTCCCCAAATGTTCAAGCACTACTACTGAAAACACTCAAACAGAGGAGATCCTTCGTCATCTCATCCTAGGAGTTAATTGAAGCGTGGGAAGTCAGGGACGCCATACATTGCTAGAGGGATGATTGAACAAATAAAGACAGAACATTCTCATGCACCTGTTAGCCGTCATGTAACTACATACAGTGCATGCAAAGACACCACAATCCATTCTTGAGGACTTTTCCAGAATTCTTTTCTTCTTTGGATGTTAAAGAATGTCAAAATTATTTCAATTCAAATCAAATGAGAAATGAAAGAAAATAATACAAAAGAAAAAAAAAACCTCTGTTCAGCACTAAAATCATGCAAATCAATATAATGAAAAAGACAATGTCTAGGAAAATGCTGGTTTCATATGTCAGTCTGTATCTAATTTTGATCTATTTTATGACTCTGTGCCTTATAATATATGCATAAATATTGCTTTACAATTTATACGTAGACTACACAAAAATAAGAAAGTGTTGGTTGAAGAAACAAGAGATCTTGCTCTTTATCAACAAGTTACAACAAAAATTAATGGCATTTAACCTCCTTTTATTTCAATAGTTGAGATTCAAGTATGAGTTTAGCTTATTCTGTAAAATCAAAGAAGCATAGAAACAGCTTATTTGGGATTATGTATATGCATCTGTGCACCTTTGGCGTTTAGTCATGCCGGTCACATGACTATTGAATCGTCATTAGACGGTGCTGGCTCGTCTTAAAAATGGAGATGAGCACCGCCCCCTAGAGTCTGGAACACTTAGCACGTATGTGCGATGGGAACCTTTACCTTACCTTATATGCATGACAACAACATGCTTAAACTCACGTATGTTATTGGTATGTACCAATAAAAGAAGATTGCTGCATCTCGGTTTACTTTTTGACAGTAAGAAAAGAAATATGCTGAACACAAAATTGCCAGAGTGTAATATATAAAGGGTCTTCAATTTACTGTAATTATGGATTGGTAATCTTCAATAAAAGTTAGCAATATTATCAAAACATGTGACTAGTTAAAAAGGAGACTAAATAAAACCCTTTTAAAAACGTTTGGCTTTGTGCTATTTAACATTATTCCACATTATTTATCTTGATATCCTTTTTATAACTATGCAAAATGTTATATTTTATCTCTATTAGTGACATTATTTTATTTCTATAACTTATTTAAACATAAAAATGCAAAATCCTGTTTTATTCTCAATAATTTTCTTTAAACCTAAAATATGCTACTTTGTCATCACAAATATACCTATTTTCAGTCTGTTTGACAATTCTATAGTCCATATAATGTATGAATAATGTAACACCAATTGTGAAGATATATTTTATACTTTATATTAAATCTGGTCTATATATTATGTTGTTCTTTTATTATTCTTCTATATGGAAAGAGAATGACTATTATTTTTAGAATGTATTGAGCATATATTTTTATGTATTACCGAATGTCACATTTATTCTTGTTTTTAATAAATTACTGTTGAGTACAAAATTAATGTGTAGTAATGCTTACTAATATGAAATAATTGCAAAATGAAAGTACAATGAAAAAACGTGCTTACCCCATTAAGGTAACTGCTGACAAGAAACATATATAGACTAAATTCTGCATAAAAATGCTTGATAACATGTCTATTCAGCTTCTTCCTTATAATTTTGGCCATTGTTTTCAATTTCAATTGAATTGATTCCACTCTCTTGTATTACATTTGCAAGTTTTCAGGCAGAGAAGCTGTTTAAAGTTATTATTAGTTTCATCAGAAACCATCTGGTTTTAGTAATTTATTGCTCCTCAGATGTAAGTTCACTTGATAAGAGCCTCTTAAATTATACAACATATTTTGTGATGTGGAAAATGCTAGCCTGTCATATATCACGTATCTGAAATATTCAATTCAGTTGCAATTCTTCTTCCTTTGTCTTTTGGTTTTGGTACTTCTTAAGCAAATTAGAAACTTACAGAAATATTTAATTTTGTTTCTTGGAAATAGAAAATCTTTCGAATTATTTTACAAGGTCAGAAGGAGCTTTAATATGAAATACAAGGCAGATGGCTGCCTTTTAAAAAGAGTTATTGTAACCTGATTTTGATTGTGACTATGATAGTTTGTAACGTGGCAAATCTCTTGTTTCATTATTTTACTGTGTAAATTTTAAAAAAGGGTTATGCAGGAAGATATTGCTCAGTTCTAATTTTTATGCAAAACAGCACATCACATTTTTAAGACTAATATCAAGATCAAAATATATTTTAATATACAGTATAAGGAGAGCATTTTAGGGGAAATATGTGCAATTGAAAATGTTTATAGAATTTAAATGCAAATTTTTGTATGATTTAACAAGTAGAAAGCAAGACAGAAGGAATATATATTTATCATATCTAAAATAGCTATGGACTAGATAATGATTAATTATTTCATTCAGTAACAGAACTAAATATTTTGGGATACTGTTCTTTTTGAGATGAGTTTACATTTGAAAATGATGTGCTTAATAATAGTTTAAAATATAAGCTAATCAGTCCTAGAAAGCCTTTAGTCTTATATTCATATATTCAGAGATCCTTTTGGTATATGAATGCTTTTTTGCATTATTGTATAGAAAAAGGAGATTAAATCAAACAGAAAAAAGACTAAGGAAAAATATTACAAATGTGTAGAAATCAACTCCATTTTTAAGCACTGTATGAAACCTCAATCACATGGACTTTTAATACTTTTAACCTCAGCCACATGGACTTTTAATCTGTCTTTTCATTATGCTAATAGGTAGACCCTGAGCACAATGTGAACCAGATTGTATATTGGGCAGCACTATTTGTCCATCATAAAAAATATTTATTTTTTATTTTTTGCCCCACCATCACAGCTCTTCTTACACTTACAAATTCCAAATCTTTGATATATAATTCATAGTGTCATATTTTTAAATCGTATTTTCATTTCCCCAAATCACATTGACTATCTAAATGAATATTAAACTTAAATGGGATAATAGTGGGACAAACCCATATTATATTGTGCAAAGAAGAACAATCATTTTGTAGTTCTAGCATACCAAGTTGCCCTTTGTCATGCTAGAAGAAACAGCTCTTTAGAAACATTTTCTGAAGTTGCCAATAAACAAGAAACAAATCTTTTTCTGAATTAACCTTATTTTAAGATCATATTCATTCTGAACATTTTAAAAAATGATTGATTGTTTTTCATTTTTATGTAGGCTATTCCAACTCATCGTTCCAAAGTTTTTGCAAATAATTAAAATTATTTGTAACTATCTTTAAAAGTCAATAAAAAGAACATAGATTTGTAATAATCTGAAAAACTTTCCTAATAACTAGAGAATTCCAGATGCTGGTTGTGCATCTGGAACAAATTAAGAAATCAAACATTTTATATATATATCAGTGTGCATGGTGTGTGTACATAGATACATACACATATATACCTATTCTCAGTATTTTCCAGCTGTTGACAATCTAAATTCCTTTTGCAATAAGTCAAATAATTTAAAGATGTGATTGGCAATTACCGGTAATTGTTCTGAGTCTAAATACTTTTTAGACCACAATATTCTATTTCCACACACAAACCTAAAAAATTATCTGCAATTTTCCAACTGAGATAAAAAATGTAAATTTATTGTGTGACTAAGCATTAAAATTATACTTCTCTCCCAACATCTTCCAAATGTGCCTTATAAAATGTAGTGGAAACTTTACTTTAAAAAATGTCCTTGTTGTGATATCAGATTATAATTTTCTAATTGTGCCCCCAAAGCTTTTAACTTGGTAATTTTATAGAGAAGAAGACACCAAAGCTGAAAATAAGAACTGTACTGTAGAGTGCATGCTCCCTCCCTCCCCCCTCTCCCCCCTCCCTCTCAATTTTCAGTCTTTTTTTTTTTTTAGAAACCTGAATCCAGATTTGGGGGAACTCTCAGAGGTCAGTATTTATCTATGTAGGTTGGGAAGCAACAGGAATCAGGCAATGGCAATAAGCTGAAGGATGCACACCCAAAAACAGGTGGTTTCCAGGATCAACAAGGGATCAATGCGTGGGCCTTGACAAGCACCCAATATTGGTGATTCATGACTTTGGTATTTGATAGTTGTCAGTTGATTAGATGAGAATGGGGCTGTAAGACCCTTTCCCACCCTTTCCCACAACCCCTGTTCAGTACCCTATGAGGAAACATGCATACTGTAGATACCCTCCTTTAACATACCAGCCCAGGGAGAAAAAAAACTGGGAAAGCAATTTTTTCACAATTTCAGTAGAGCAACCAAAGGATTGTTTTAGGTTAAGAAGCCTTTCGTCTGATTTTAGCTTTCAAAGCCTATTACTCATTTGCAAGAGAGTGGTGGGGAAGAGAGGGAGAAGAAGAAAGCATCTGTGTTGTGTGTAATTTTGCTATCTGACACAATATTACATCAAAAGGTAAGCTCATAGATAATCCGGCCACCCAAAACCAAGGCTGACAACACCTGATATTTGATTCTGTTTTCAACCCTTCACTGTTACTCATCCAGAATAAGCTAATAATGGAAGTTTGATATTCATAACCAGAATGAATCACATTTTTCTTCAGTTTGAGATTAACATGTTTTTGGATGAATAGTGCTAAGAAACTGTCACATTCCCAATAAAAGTGCTGTGAAGTTTCACTGAATGTAGAGTAACTATTAAGAAGTAATTACTAAGAATAACTAATAATTATATTTGTATTGGGTTTTTTTTAGCCAAAATAAGGAGTTTACAGGCAAAAATAGCATCTACTGTATGAAATGAAAAAGCAAAACAATTCAAGAAATTCCATTCCTCATCCATGTCTTGCAGAATTGCTACTTCCTAAATTCCTATTTAGCAGTTTAATTTTCTTCAGAAGTTATTTCTGCTTCAGCAAGGATGTTGAAATTAAAAAAACCTCTGTTCTCAACAGAATTGGCTCTTGAACAAAAAATTCCTTCTAAATGTGTGATCCAGCTTACTAAACAACCACACAGAACTCAAGGCCTACCACAGATATTGTTTAATCAGAAACTTTTTGTTTTATATTTCAGGAAGCACACTATTGAGTGGAATATAGTATTCTGAGGAAGCATTATTTGAAACTTTAGCTGCAGAAGATCCAGCACATCTTGTACCAAATTCAGAGTAGTGGTATTGAGAGATCAGAAACAAATAAGATTTAAAATCAGAGCTCTCTATCTCCAAAGTGACTTGAATAGAGATTAAATTGTCTTTCAAAGAGAATAGCTGAAGTGTTTTGGAAAATCCTGAAAATTAAGTAACAAAATGACTAATCATCTTCAAGCCTTAAAAAGCATAGATTCTTAGTTTTCCTTCAAAAAAAAAATATTCCCAAGGTGACTATCCTGGCAGGCAGAAAACTCTCAAGTCTGAGGAAGTAGCCAAGCCCACATTCAGACAAATGTTACCAATCCTTATTTTATTCAGTTAACAGTCCTGTGATGTAGAAATAGTATCTTGTTAGCTTTTCCTAAGATAACCAGCAATCTTTTATGTTGACATTAAGCAGGCAGCCTTTTGCAATTAACACTATAGCTTATTATAATTTTGTATTCATGATCAGCAGTGTGAAAAGACTTAAGCCTCTTCACAACTTGAGTGATGAAAATCTATATTACCTTATAAATATATATATATATGAACCAGGAGAATGTACTGCCATAAATACATATTTTAAAATTTATTTAAAAATTTTAAATTTATACTTTAAATGCATATTTTTTTAAAAAAGCCTGAAACCATGAAACTTCACAGCTTTAAATTATAGGAGACAATGTGTTAATGTGCACCAGAATTAGACTTTACATTTCCAAGTCTAAGCATAACTGTCAGGCATCCGGGAAGCAAAGACCAGGTTTTCAGGTTTGGTCTATAATTAGAAAGAGGCCTATACACAAAAAAAGAACAGTACAGACTATTATTAATTGTGTGTTTTCTTGGCAATAAAGTTTTCCCCTTATGGTTTTACAGATTGTGTTGCATGATAATAGACGCAAAACAAGATATAAAATTCCTACATCAATGGAAAGTTAAGAAGTATTTAGAGGGTGGTCCAAAGAATTAATAACATCACAATCATTTAATCTGACTGTCAGCAATACATCCATAGACATGCAACTATACAACTTTTCTGTATACACATACTTTTTCCCATGTAAACACAAACAAATTTAAAGTCCAATTGAAATCACAGTCAGTCTCAGAGCCTAAGACTGAAATAAAATTATGCATTATATTTTATTAACTTTAATGGAGAATAATAAACTTGGAAATGCTTTATTCTTTCATTGAAGTTGGTGGGATCTAGAAGAGCTTAACCAGTCCAACTGTTCCTGTAATTACCCCATTGGTTTCATTCCAGCCAAAGAACAATAGTATCACAGAACCTTGATATTGAAAAAGTTAAGAAGATTTTGGTTCTCCCAAAATCTTCTGTTCTATTTCAAACAGAAGCGTCTGCACTTAGTCACACTCAAAATCATCTTGTGCAGTTCAGATTGAAACTTTCAGCCTCAATAAATTTAACTGGAGCTGCTTTGGAGCTTCTGCAACATCACAAACATTAAATTGCAAAGCATAAAGCCAAGGACTCAAAACTCTTACGTGTATGCTCACCCTACAAAACAGTACAAGGGTTTCCTCCAATGTTCATCACACAATTCTGCAGACCAGAACCAAAAGCAACTACTTAAAGTGTTTGAGTGAATTCCAATTATCCTAAAATATGCAAAGGCATTCTAGCGAGGGACCAGGTTAGCCAAATTTATCACACCCCAGCCGGCATCTCTTGTTATTCACAGCAGCAGTAAGATATTTACCTCGGTTGGAGTGGCCGGCCGCATTTGATGCTGATGAGACGGAGGACTTTTGCTTCTGCCGCTTGACGGTCATCATCACCTGTTCTTGGACCCTTTGTTTTCCCGTCCCTCTTGTTTTTAGCTTGTGATCTGAAGGCAAAGCTAAAGTTGAATTGGCCTGATCTTGGAAGCACTCATATGCTAGTGCGGTTTTCAGTGGAGAGTGAAGCATGGTTGCAGATGGTGATGCCAAGATGAATGTCACCTGCCTATCCTTTGAAACTTTAAAAAACAAAGCAAGGCAAAAACAGCAAATAGCAGCAAAACAATCTCAGTGGAGTGTAGAATCTCAGGGAGCCCGTCTTGCCATACGGTCCTCTGCTGACAGCTGCTCTTTCTCCACACTCTGCTCTCCTGTGAATGATTGAGCAGGCACGCCCTCTGCTAGACTGGATATACAGCCTTCTGTCTATGTCTGCACACACCCATCGCTGTACTCCACTTTCAGAGCCCAAAACAGCAGAGCAAACTTGCCAAGCTTCTGCCCTTTGGCTCCTCAGGATAGGGTTGTGTTTTAGCTAAAGTACCATCCATTGTGGCAGGTAGGTAGGTGGCAAAGATCACCACTAAAATCAAATTCATAACCCTCTTGTCATTTTATATTTCCCTTGATATCGGTAGCCAGAGTTACTAGTTTAAAATACCTTCTTGGCCCTCTAACCAGAGTTTCTACCCTGCATTTTTCCTGCTTTACATGCTCTGAAATGGGATCCTAAATAGAAATTGTCTGCTTGAACATTAACTCATAAATCATTTCAGGCATATTGTTAGCAGAAGGAAAGAAAACCAAAGGAAGACTGACAGGAAGCCCAACACAAGCTGCCTATTAATTCTGTGATAGAAATGGTTTCTCTGTCCTTCAAACCAGTTTTCCCCCTCCTCATGTAGCTCAATATTCCTTCTATAGCATGGACTCAGTCGTGGACCACTGTCAAATGTTAGGAGAGCAGGCTAGGAAAGTCTACTCTTGCCAGTTCTCCACAGCTGCCATACGCAAAAGCTTCATACAAGTTAGAGTCCCAGAGCATTGTTAAAGAAGGTTGGAATAGGCAGAATTAGGCAGCACAGCAAGCTGTAAAAGAAAAAGACACTTTTTAAAACTCTTCTATCAGAAAAAACAAAATCTGGTGATAGCAGCTTTTACTATAAAGCTCTTAAGGCTTATTCAAAATAATGAGAGGTGGGAAGGCAGTGGGAGGGTGGGGGGAAGAAATTGACAGTTTTAAATTCTGTAACTGAACTTGCCCATTAGCTATTAAAATGTTTAAAATTGCTGGGTATGTATTATGGAGAAGTTAAAAAAATCTGAAATATTAGAGAAGAATGTGAGGCAAGAAGCCACCGACTTCTCTTATTCCATATAAAAAAAGCTCTGCAAAGTACATTAGATATTCCTCATTTCAGAATGCTGCAATCCCACAACAGACTTTAAAATTCATGATCTCCGAAGCTATGAGTTATAAACAGATGAGTTTAGCTCTGTGTATATTGGCACTTGATATCTCTAAGCATTTTTCAAAAACACAACTGTCTCGCTAGTTTCAGCATTTTATCTCATTCCTTTTAATGAACGAAAAAATATTGGCTTAGGAGTGGTTTGTTTTTTCTCTAAATAGATTTGGAAAAAAATAAGGATGTGTATTTAGGGGGCAAAAATCAGATCATAAAACTGGAGATCATAAACCATTAGAGAGATGTTGCTATCTGAGCATCTGCTTTCTATTACAGTCTTTAAATAATCTGCACTTAAACGTTTTCCCTTCATTGTGTTATTGTTTGCTGATGTATATACAAGGAAATATAATTATATATCAATAATTAAAATATAAAGTATAAAAACAAATAGTCAGCATTCATTACATTTTAAACCAGGTTAATAAAATATACTTTAAAAAGAAATAAATGATTCTGAAAAGTTGCTCCTTTGACATTACCAGCATTAACAAACTTGTTTTTAAAAAGAGGGAAAGGAAGAACTCTTGCAAAGATTGATTTGATTAGGAGGAGCATTTTGCATTTTTCCCAATAATGTGATTATGGGAAATAGACAACTTTAAGTATGATAACAAAGCGTATTCAGAAGTCTCCAAAGCAGATCAATTTCATATATATATGAAATTTTTGCAAGACAAAAACAATCCATATATTACAAAAGAAACAAAGAAACTAAAGAAGAATAGTGAATAAGTAAGAAAAATAGAAACAGAAAATAAGAAAAGGAAAGAAAAGATGCTTCAATACTTTTGACTGCGGTTAAAACGCAGTTGTATTTCAACCTTTCATTCTAAGGGTATGTCATAATTTCCTTCTTCCATAAACTACCCTTTCTAATCATCCAAGCCATCAATAACAAATTTATCTTTTTCCTTTTTTCAGCAAAAAGTCTATAAGAGATTTCCAGTCACTGAGCTCGTTTTTATAGTTGATTTTTCTCTAAGCAAACAGGTTAAGTTTGCCTCTCTGCTAGTTCCATCATTGTCACCAAGCAGTCTTCCACTGTGGATACATCAAAGTCTTTCCATTTTTGTGCATATGGTAGTCTTGTAGCAGAGATCATATATAAAAATAGTCTTCCATGGCTCTTTTCTAGTTGTCTGTCCATTAATCCCAACAAGAAAAGCTCTGGTTTCAGTTCAATGTATCTTTTTAAATGGCTGTGCACCGCCCTGAGTCCCTAGGGAGGGGGGCGGTATAGAAATGTATGAAATAAATAAATAAATCTTAATCTTTAAAATTTTTTAACAGTGTATGTATTTAAACCCAAAATTTTCTGGCTTTTTTACAAGTTCATTAGGCATGATATAATAACCCACATTTCCAATATAAATTTGAAATACCCTTATACATTCTGCCTAACTTTTCTGGAGTCATATATCAACAGAACATCATTTTATAGAAATACTATTTTTTGTGAATTTTGTGTGAATTTCACTCCTTTCAAACAGAGTGTCTCGCTTTTCCAACAATACGTTGTGTCCAATATTCTTGGCTGATTTTGTCACATCTTCTTTCACTTGTTTGTCCTCCATTTCAAATTTCAGCAAGATTTTTCACATTTGAGAATTACATGTTCATCATCTATAATTTAACTTGAAATTTTGTCTTTTGTTGTTCATTTCTAGAAGTCTTATTATTTACCTTGAATTTTCGTGTGTACAAAAATTTCTGAAAAATAAGTTGCTCTACAATTAATTGTTCTTTTGACTTTATCTTATATTCTCCATGATCTAAAATTTTCAATAGTTAACCATTTTTCTTTACCTGCTGTTATTTTCCTATAAAATGCTTCTTGTGCTGAAACCCTTAATGGTACTTTTCAGCACAGTCTAGATTTATATCTATTCCATATTATCAATATGGAATTTTAAAAATATAATTATCCTTATCTTAATTATACCATAAAAAACATGCCATCCAAACCTCAGATTGTACACTTCTAAAATTCTTTTATTTCTCAGCAATACCTACTCATTTTATATTCTAATCAGGATTTCTTTAATTACAATATGAATTATTAGTCTTTAGTCTGGTAGTAAAATGCTACTGCAACACTTGGTCTTCATCCAGATAAAGTGCTCAGTTCTATCCCCTGGTACATTTCTTAATTTCATAAATTTTATTTTTTTTCAAAAAACATTTCTTAATCATAAATTGTATGTTAATTCTATACACTGTCAATTTCTACTTCCATATCATCTTCATTCTAATCCAAAAAGTTTGTTAAAGATTGAACCACCTTTTGTCTGTATCTTCTTCAGGATGCTTGGAATTACATTGGCCCTCAAACAAAATTCTTTTCCTCACAATTCTAGTAATGCCAGATTGTCTAAGACTAAGTTCTTTTCTAACTCTCTATTTATTATGAGCCTTAGTGGCACAGTGGTTGGAGTGCAGTACTGCAGACTACTTCTGCCGACTGTCAGCTGCCAGCAGTTTCGCAGTTCATATCCTACCAGGCTCAAGGTTGACTCAGCCTTCCATCCTTCCAAGGTGGGTAAAATGAGGACCCAAACTGTTGGGGGCAATATGCTGACATATACTGCTTTATAGTGCTTTATAGCCCTTTCTAAGCAGTTTTATAGCTTAGCGAAGGCTGTAAAGCACTATAAAGCAGTATACAAGTCTAAGTGCCTAAATGCTATTCCCATTTTACCTTCTAAAAATGTCCACTTTCATCATTAATTTGTTTAACTTCTGTGACTTACAGAAAAAGTTAAATAAATTCTTCAACTTTTGGTAACTTCTTTTATTTCCTCTTTCATCTTTACAAACATTTCTTCCATTCTTATTTCCAAAGCAACCAGCTCACTTTTTAATAGAGTTTGCAGATACAGATACCTGCTTCTCCTTCTCTTCAAGCACCTATTGTAATATCTCTGGAGTAATCCCCTTTTCTTTTGGTTGTTCCAATGAACCACTCTTTCCCACACCAAGGCTTGAAGCTTTTCTGGTGATCATCATGTTTTTATTTATAATCAAAAAAGAAAAGTAAGTCAATTATGTAGATGCAAGTAAAAGGTAGGCTTCTCCATTTGTTTTCCTCTTCTCCCCTTTGCATTCTCTTGAGGTATTCATACAATCTGCATTTCCATAGTTTTAATGACACTATCAATTTTATGTTACAATTATCTCATTGTTTTGTAAATTCCTCCAATTGCCTTTTCCTGTTGATGTCAGACAGTCAACATTCCAACAAAAGTCTGGTCTATTTCTTTAATTAATCCCAAATAGCACTAAAAGCACCTCACTTTTATTTTTCTTAGAATCATAAAATGGAAAGGGAAGAGTTGGGTCATCAGGTATACCCCTGTTCAGGTATACGGATTTAAATTAAATCATCAAAAACAAATGGTTTACTAAACATAT
Organism: Myanophis thanlyinensis; assembly: GCA_017656035.1. NCBI lineage: Eukaryota > Metazoa > Chordata > Lepidosauria > Squamata > Homalopsidae > Myanophis > Myanophis thanlyinensis. The sequence goes on along the minus strand of JAEANM010000213.1, from coordinate 28,194 downwards.
ACAATGAAGGGGAACTTAATCTACCCTCAGACTATAGTGAACTATAACTTCCCATTATTTGAAAATTACTTTTCTTCTTGGCAGAGCCTAACATTTATTATTTTTAGCTGCCATATCACATTGCTCATTCATATTCACCTTGTGATCAATTACAATTCAAATTTCAAATAAGATATTTTTTCATCTTATTTTATTTCTTTTGCCTAAGTGCAGAATTTATAGTTCTTTTATTTTCCACCCTTTTTCTAAGCTATCAAGATAATTAGTAATTCTGTTTCTATTATTCATTCCATCTTCAAATCTGATCATTATTTTATCTTCTTGTAATAGATTAAATGAAAATATTGACAAATGCCAGGCCCAGAACTATACCCAGTTCCATAAGGAACCACTGATAAGCATGCTTTGAATATAATTTTGAGTGTAATTTGGACACCAGCTTTGCACTGACATTATTATGTTGCTTCTAGTTAACTATCTTGTTAATCAAATATCATGACCTACTTTTTCAATAAATTAAATCAAGATACATCACATTTACACATTCTTCATAATCTACTAAGTGAATTACCTAATCAAAAAGATGAAAGGAAATTACTTTAGCAAGACTTCTCATTTACAAATCTATGCTAGCATATATTAACTATCACATTGTTTTCAGAGTGATAATTATTATTTTCAAGAAATAGACTGATTAGATATTAATCCCAGGTATGAATATCTGCCTTTGCTTATAGTTCCCTGGATCCTCCTTTTTTTCCTTTGAAAACATTCACACACCTCCACTTGACAATTTTCAGAACTGATCACATAGAAGCCCTAGTGGCTGTTTATGTTTGCTGTATTTTGCCATTTTTCTTCAGCAGTTGATCTGTGATTCTTTATCCTATGTTTAAAAAGAAGAAGAAGAAGGCCTTAATACTATTCTTCACATCATTTGCCAACCTCAGTGTTCATTCTGAGTTTTATTTCTTTTGATGTGATCTTTAGAAATTCCAGACTACCTGAATATTGTGATATAATTCTTTGGTGATCAGTCCTCTTTTTGAGATAGGTCTCTTTTTCATTCTTCACTAACCTTTGTTTGATCACACTGATTTATTCCATTTTCATTCACTGGAATTATTTTTTCAATAGAAATGCTTCTCATCTTGAGCTCTTTTTCACATTAGTTTCTCTTGCTGTAGAAACCTGCTCATTTTTTTTTTTTACTGAAAATCACTTCTTTGAAGTTCAAGATTCGTGTTCAACTGCAACTCAAGTAAAATCAAGGACTTGAGTACTCTTTCTTCATTTTTGTCTAGAGTTTCTATTATTTCTGTAGCTCATCACAGATGTTGCAGAAATTGAAGTCCAATCTTGTTATTACTTTCTACTTTTTGGAAGAGCTGCAATTTGCTTTTTGGGAATAAGTGATCTTTTCCTTGGTTGAAGAGATGGAAGTAGTACAAGTAATCAATACTGCTTTTATTCATATGGAGAGAGGGGGGGAGGGAGGGAAATATCTGTATTGATTTTCAAAAAACCCTCCACAAAGTTAAAAGATAAACAGAAAGAAAAATTTGAAAGAAGAAATAGCTGCAGGCATTTATATTTAATGTTATGTGTCTTTATTTATGAGTCTGAAGTTTATTTATGAATCTGAAGTTTAGTTATGAGTCTGTAGAACCTAAAGTTTGTACTATGAAGACTTCATGTTCAATCCACCCAGGATACAATTTAAAATCCTAGCACATTTCAGACAAATGTGCTTTTGGATAGTTGTGAGGTGCAAACCATTTTCTCATCCAGAATAGTTCCAAAAATAATCCCACCTATCTTCAGCATTTATGTTCCACAATTTATCTGTAGTGTTCTTCTTTCCTCTCCCATATTCTTCCATGAAACATGACCTGAATGCTTAAATTTTGAACTTCCTTCCTGCACCTTCAAGATCTACAATGAGATAGTTATAGCTGCTTGTCAGATTCCACACCACATTTTGCAATACTTCTCTCTCAGAAACAGAACCACAGTACATAAGTAACTAACTGCTGAAACTTCAGGAATATGGCTAAGTAATATGATTTTAACATGCTGATCTTATTTTCCAGCCTAATCTTCCAATTTGGTGGTGCACTGTTTGGCTTTATTTTCATCTTTGTTGATTTTTCACCCATAACCACTTATAACTGCATTCATGCTGTACGTTAATTGGTTTGTTTCTTGCAGTGAGGTGCTGCTTGTATTTGATATTACAGTACTGGCATCTTTTAATACTTGTACTCTCTGTTTCTTTGAAACCAGTTTTAATGTAAACAGCCTTATTCTATTGTTTTTGTGCTGTTTTAGATGCTCAGACTTTTTCCCAATTTGTCCTCTTTTTTTAGTTGGGCGCCTTTGTTCTTTTTGAGAAAACAGAAGAGAAGGTGTCTGGTTTGGGAATGAAAATGATTCAATAGCTATGCTGAGAAACAAATTATATTATGAGGAAAATCCATAAAATTCCTGGATCAACAAGGTAACCAATAAAACTAAGAGATTTTCTGTTAGTTGCACTGAAGGGAGAAGCTTAGCAGGTACATCATATTATCTCTAACTGCAATCTTCAGGAAAGGAATGTCTCCATTGAGCTGCAGATAACTGGTGACTCCATGGATGCATCCATATACTGTAAGGTTCTTTTGATAACAATACAAACATATTTGGTAACAATACAGACAGCTGTCTTCTGAATATTTTACGTACATTTAAAAGAAATATTTCTGGGTGGTCTTCCATCCAAGTTTCAAATGAATCTTCTTAGCTTTTCAAGTTCAGCCCAAGTTAGCTATATCAGGATCAGTTTAAATAATAGGTTTTCACAACAACTAGTTTCATTGATTTTTATGAGCAATGATCCAGCATATCTATTTCACAGTAAGATCTTTCTTCATTAACAGAAAAACATCAAATTTTGAGGTAAAGATTTTTTGCACTCTATTCAAAAATTTTAATTAAATTTTAACATTAGAAATGAATAGTCAAATAGCTCAGCTCTCCCCAATTAAGTTTTTTTTTATCCATTGAACAGTAAACATTATCATTTATTGACAACACTTACTCATCTATATCTAGTAGTTTATGGAAGGCAGCTGTCATTCTTTCAACATACATACTTATACAACCATGAAAATTTGCAGATTTGAAAAAAAAGAGAACTTGAAAATTAGAAGTGCCTATATGTTTAAAATATTGCAATGGATTGCAGGAATTTTAAATATTAGCCAATTTAAATTTTGTCATATTTTTCATTTTGGAAATGATACTAAACCATTACAATGAAAATTCACATTCAAGACATAATCAAAAAGGACAACTTGAGGCTATCCTAGGCCCATGAAAAGCTGGGATCTAAAGTAGGTGGTGCTTAAAGTGGGAATTAGAAGGGTTGGTTTCCAGATATTTTGCAAAGCAACATTATACTATCAAAACATTTAGCTGTAGTGATAGGAAACTGCAACTGAAGGAATTTGGAAGCCACAGCTCAGGTGCTCAATTTTACACACACAGCATATTGTGCACTCAGTACAACATGATAATGAAATGAGTCATAGTGCACACCTTGAAAACTGGGGACACACCCTGAGCTCTGAGCTTGTTCAAAGCATTTTTTGTTCTATGTTTCTTGGGGATCTGCCAAAGCATTGATGGCAATCACTGGTCCTCTTTTGTTGCCAAGATGCTTGGGATCTTTAGTTAGAACTTGTCAAAACTTTTCCAGTTGCGGGAAACATTCTTGTTCACAATTTCTTCCAGGATTTATGTTTGGGCAAATAATAGGATATTTTAAGACAGTTGACTGTGTTACTATAATATCCCAACTAAGTGCAGTTCTACTTATTGAAGAGAGTAGAGTATAAGTGACTAAATTACAAAACTGAGAGTAAGCAAGAAATTCTCAGTCAATACATGAGTATGTTCTTATTTGAATACACAGTGTCAAAGCTATTTGTGAGCTATCCTCCCTTGTTTTTTCCCCAGGGGAATACATTGGGAAACAGCAGAGGGAACAAAGAAAATCAAGATGGACCAAGAAAACTTTTAACAGAAATTTTCCTCAAGGAAGATTTTTTTAAAAAAAAAATATTTAAAACAACAAAAGGTTGTGTGTTGGAGAATTCAAATAAATTCAATGAAATTTCAGGTCCTTTAAAATATTTTTTAAAGCTGAATTTAATTGGAAAACCATTATTTTGCTAAGTTTGATCAAAGAAGATATTTACTTCTAAATAAACATCTTTAATGTTGTAAGTAATTTAGTAAGAGTACTAGATTAATAACAAAAACTGACTACTATCTCAGTGGATATTAGTGTGGGTATAAAAGGATAATCAGTGGTATCAAAGGGTGAGAACAGTTCCTGTATAACTAAATCAACAAATATTAAGGGTTTTTAGCATCTTGTATATACTGTAGATGCAAGCAACACAGACTATTACAATCCTTTTTTTCAAAATTATCAATTGCTGAACTGAACTCACATATTGTATTGATGTGATTTATTCAGTTTTGTTTTTATGTTGCCTGAACATATATATCATGGTTTTAAACTGATTTATTATCATGGATTAACAATGGAAACAAGCAAATAAAATGTAATTTCCATTTGTAAACTTCCCTGCCAACTTTCCACAAATAAAATGTGGAAGACAGCAGAGAAAGTCACAAGATAGCCTACTTTTCCCCCTGTTTGCAGCACACACACACACACACACCCCACATACAACCAGTGCTGGCTCTCCTAAGGAATATGGTTATATGAAGGAAGGACAGGGGTGTGTGGGCACAGGGAAACTAAGGAAAGAAGGACATGGGTTGGAAGGAGGGTGTGGAGGAGGCTAGGTGGATGGGTGGATCTTACCAAAGTGACTTTCAACTTTCCCTGCCAGCTTCCCCATTGACTTTGCTTAATGGAAAGCTGGCAGGAAAAGTTGCAAATGATAATCACATGACCATGGGACACTGCAACCAGCATCCTAAAGGCATGCTGGTTTCCAAGTGCCTAAATTACAATCATATAATCGCAGGGGCATTATAACAGCTGGAACTTCAAGGCAGGTCATAAGTACTGCTCATTCAGTACCATCGCAACTGTGAACAGTCACTGAAAGAGTGGTTTGAAGTGGGTATGGATGAGTTCATTGACAAATTATAGAACACAAAGTTTAGTGTAATGTGTGAAACTAACTGTTGTGGTTTAGCCAACAAACCATAATTAAACAAACATGGTTTGATGTAATGATAAATGTTTTTATACACTCTTCTCAGTTACTTATGGCATTGTACAGCCTAGAGATTCAAAGGGAATACACATCTATAATAAGACTTAACTATTCATGCTGGGATGCAATTGATATCTTGCTTCCTTCAGGCTGATGGAAGATTAATCCATGCCTTGTTCTATTGTCCTTACAAGGAGGTCAATCTGCTCTGCAGGGTTGGGAAGCCACTTAAAGCAGATCTGAATTGGACTGAAAGCTGTAAAGCAAGACGAAGGGGAGAAAGTTCTGACAGAGGAGCAGAAGTTCACTGGTACAGCAATGGATTGTGTCCTAATCAGAGGTGAAATGCAGCAGGTTCTAGCTAGTTCGCTAGAACTGGTAGTAAGTTTTCTAAGCAGTTCGGAAAACTGATAGTTAGAAGAAATCTCCTTTTGTTTATTTCCACTTTACAGAGTTAATCCTGTACAGAAGGCAGGAAAAAACATTCTGATGTTGTTTCTAGACTAATCTTTATTGCCCTGCTTACAGAAATTGCCCACCCAATCACATAGCACCCCCAGCAACTCCCACCAAGCCATGCCCACACAACCGTAGTAAAAAAAAATTGAATTCCATCACTGGTCCTAATATATTTATTGTGGTCCAGAACTCATCCTGTCAGAAGCCCCAAGTATTATCATGCATGTTTAGATTGTATCTACAGCCACTTGTAAGAACCCAAGATAAGCATTATTACAAAGTAAGGCCAGAGGCCTAGGAATGCAAAAAGTGGGTGTGTCACATTACAATGCAGAGCAATATACCCAGAAACGCTCTTCATAGTAATGTGACATTCCTATCTCTTGCATTGCTGCCTTGGTTTTGAGTAACACCCTCTCTTTCATAATTACCTTTACCAATTCTGATGTGTACATCTATATTACAGCCAAATAACAATAACAGCTCATGCATCAGACAAAGTTTCTTGTACAAAGAATCCACAGGATGTTTATATGATGGTAATGATGGCACGATGAGGCTCTCCGTTTCATGGATTAATTTAAACAAGAAGGGCAAGAGACCAATTAGATATAGTCTGGCCTATTTCCTCTGGTCCTATGTTTTTTGATTTCTGAAGTTAAGCAAGCTTAGTGTGATTAGTACTTGCCTGGGAGGGGTGACTGCTTGGGAATTCCAGCATTGTTTGCTAGAGTTAAAACTCAAAATACCATCTTGGAAGAAGACAAGGAATACCTACTTCTCTACACTGTTATATTTTTTTTACAAAAACTAGATAGATGCAGAACTAGAATCCGATCATTAAATATGAAATGTATCTTGGAAATAATCTAATCTACTGTACTGCCCAGATGCCCAGAGCAGGAGTTATGCCCATTATCACTGTGTCCCTGACAGATGGTTGGTTCAGCTTCTGTCTAACACCGTCAATAAGAAAAGCCCACTATCTCCTGAGAGAGCTCTAACTATTTAGAAACCCCCCCCACCCCATTTCCAACTGAAATCTTCCATGTAATTGTTTCTTGTCCTGGATTTTTCTGAAACTATTCTTTCTTCTACATGTGATTTTTTTTTTACTCTGTGCCATCATGTTGTTGTCAACTCTTTGTAACCCCATGTGTAGACTTTTTTTTCTAGAATGAACTGTCCTATCAACATGATAGCCCTTCAGATACAAGAGTGCTAGTGAATTTCCCCACAGTGACCTCTTCTTCAGATTAAAATTACTCAGTTTCTCCAAATGATACTACTGTACTACTTCATTGTAGTGAGGTTTGTTCTTGGAAGTGATGAGTGAAGAATGCCATAAATGTAAACCAATAATATATACTCCCGGCTGGGTCACTCAAGGGTTGAAGATCATCTTTGCTGTCCAGTTCATGCAAACAAATATTGCACAGCATAATTATGGGAAGAAGTGGAGATGGATGATCTCTTCCACAACATCAAAGCATATTTTCTTACTGTGTGGGAGAAGGTAATGATAAACCACTCCTATGTATTGCCAGGCAAACCCTGATAGCAAAGGTAAGTGATTGATGACATAGTGCTGGATGATGGACCCCTCAGGTTGAATGGCACCTAAAACACACTGAGTTCTTTCCTTATTGGAACACCTTTCTCTGTGCCTTCCCCCTCAGTCCTATCTCTGCACTTCCTTCTCCATCGTTGCTTCTTCTTTCCATCTTCTTTGGTCCTTCTTGTCTGCTTGGACCCAGCTACTATGCTCTTTACAAATCCTGTCAACAGCTGCCAGTTCTTTAACTTTCACACACATTAAATTCTTTCTAAGAACCTAAGATGTCATAATCTATTGGTGTAGTATATGTATGGATAGATGAGGAGGAGGTTATTAATATAGAGAATGGGCAGGAAAGAGATGAGAATGTTCTTGAGGTGCACTGTGGAAAACAGGAATGGGATGGGTGAATTCTATAACCGTATAAGTACTGTATATGAAAAACTGTGCTTTTAGGACATGTGTTGGACTTTGTGTGCATGTGTTGGACTTTGACCAGGGGGAACTGGGCTAAATCCCCACCTAACAACAGGGATTACTCAGTGACTTTGGTCATCCTTCTCAGCTCAACCTACAAGGTTCTTGTAGAGATATGTTGAGATAGCTTTCATATAAACCACTTTGAACTCTCCAAGAAAAACATTTCTTGTGTTCTTCTCTCAACAATATATAAAATAAAAATTACTTTTCCAAAGTGTTTTCTTTTTTCAAGTTCCAGGATGGTAATCCTACATGTATGCAGCCAGACAAAAGGTATACAATACATGCCTGTACATGTCAGCAGCCTTGCATACATATAAAAGAACCATGTTTTGTATTAGCTGTGGGCATCTGTGTCATACCTGTTGGCACTGTGTCTTTTTTTCTGGGTTGTCACAGTAGTTATAGGATAATATGCATGAAACTTAAGGAGGGTGTGACAAAGTGCCTTGGAATAGATGAGTAGACATGCTATTGTAACCTTCTTAAATGGAGGCATGTTTTCCTAGAACCATGAAGGTACTGTTTGAGCTCAATAAAAGACACCACTAAGGAAGCACTGACAGATACAGAATGTGCACATAGTGTACACCATACAACGAAATACATTTCTCATACCCACCTAAGCTAGCTACTGATAATAGGAGTTGGAATCCAAGAACAATTGCAGTGCATCTAAATACCTACTGCAATATAACCCAGTAACAATATTTATCTTCCTCTTGATCTTTATATACATTTGATTCATTAATTCATTCACTCACTCACTCATTCATTCTTAGTGACTGGACAAGTCCCTGAAGTTTTCTTGAAAAGGTTTTTCAGCAGTGGTTTGCCCCTGCCTGCTTCCTAAGGCTAGGGGAAACTGATTGGAACAAGGTCAGGTGTTCCTAGGCTGATACCTTAGCTACTACATCAAACTGACTGTAAGAAACAAATCTTACAATCATCATGATGTGAATATGATTTTCCTACATTCACCTGGCAAACCAGTGTTGGAGTGAGTGTACAGATATGTGCATATGTGTATGTGTGTGCCTGTGTGCATCTGTGTATACAGAGATGATACCTCGATAATTTGTATGCCTTTTCCCCAACTTTTCACTTCATGTTGTTTTGATGTAGCACTGGATGTAGCTTAGACTTTAAAAAAATTCAGTAAATCCAGGTGTATAGCTTCAACTGAAGTCCTTGTAGAATTGCTCCCCCTCCAATTCACTGGGTTGATTTGGCTTCATGAAACCTTCCTTCCAGTTATAAGGAAGCATCTCAGGAGAGGTGAATGTAGCAATAACTAGCTATTAAGCCTTTGCAACACACAAATAGGTAGAAGATTGCAGGAGACCTTGCAATGTAAGAACCTCTGCAATAGGGAGGTGGTGCATTGATCTTGTGAGGAAATGAACAGGTTGAAGTGTAAGTTGTGCTTAGGTAAGCAACAATGTAAAATAAAAAGGTAGGTGTTTAGGCGGTACCGCAATTGAAGGATTCATGGTGACTGTGGCTCAGTAAATATGGGAGAGGACATCGCTTGCTTTCTCTTATCTTAACAACAATATTGACTCCACTGACAGTTGTGCATCAGCTATTTTTTTTAATGAGGTAAATCTGTAGCTTGGCTAGGCAGAAGCCTCCCAAATGGAGTCAGGATAATCTGAGTCTTCATGAATGATTTGACCTTTCTGAGTGCAATTATCTTTCTTTCCACAATCTCCATTCAACCTGGAATGCTCCAGATGAGAAGATAAGTGCAGAATTTATTGGGAATGTATTCTAATTTTGTCCAAGGATGAAAGAGGCATACATGAAGTCTTAAACACACACATCTAAATAAACAAACTCTGAAAGAACCTAGCTCTAAAATCCTTATCCTTCTGCTATAATTTGTCAGATAACATAGTGACCAGCACAGCACTATGCAGCATAAGTTCTGCATAATATAGAATTCATTTATTTTTCCCCCTTTCTTCTCTTCTAATAAATTTGTAATGACATCTCTTGTATACATATACTTACATCTAAAGGCTGGAGATACCCAGAATGAAATTCAACAATCTTCACAGAAGAAGCTTCCAAAATGCAACTTATTCTATTGCAGAAATTGTATTATCTTTTTTTTTTTATTTCAAAATGTAAATGGCTCTAACTCCAAACTCCTGGCTCATTTCTCTAGATTTTCTGGAACCCACCTTTTTGAGGTCATAGACATGAAATATGTAGGAGATCAGGCTGAGTCTGAAGGCAGGCTCAAATGGATCATCAGTTTGGAGTCTCTACATATCTGTAAGTGACTTAAGTCCAGCGTCCCTTGAAGTCTGTTGATTCTTTTCTGGTGTCAATTTTCCTTGGCCATTAGTAGATAAGATTATTGAATATAGGTAGCATGAAATAAACTTGTAGTGCTTTTGAACTTTATCCCAGCTCCTGATTTATTGTACCTGACAAAAATAGTATAAAGGCTAAAATAGACTTTAGGTAGATGGATGGAAGGTAGGTAGGTCTCTAAAACTTACCCTCATTCCCACATGGCCTCATTTCCATAGTTGATCCCTGTGGGTCTAAGAATCAAAGAAAAAGGATTCTATTTAGAATTTTTTTTTAAAAAATGTGCTAGAATGCTTGTTTGATTCAGTGATTATGATTTTTCACGCCAGTATATTGGAAAATTTATTCTGCACAAGTTCTCTCCTGATATAGTCAATTAGTGTTTCCTGGGAACCACAGCTTCCAGTGCCAGGAATGTCAGAGTTTCCCAGATCACTAACCTATTAATTTTCCAAGAATGAATGATACATGTGATTTAATCTGGAATATTTCCATGTTCCCTTTGACTTTATCAGAGGTATGATGTTATAATAACAATATAATCAAATCATGCCTATATTTTTCTGAGCTTCTAGCAGCTAATAGATGAGTTTCCTTTTAACCCAGCACACATTCTTCTTGTGAATCTAGATAAAAAAAATTCAGATATGTACTGTATTTGTCTATATTTCTTTGGAGGTTTTATACATGCACACACAAAATAACCATCAATTTCTACAGATTTCTCCAATGAACATTACTTATGAGGGCACGATGGAGTATAAAAATTGTAAACATGTCCTTTGATGCAGCAGTTTCACAGCAGTAGAGGAGGAAATGTCAATCCAGAGTCCCTTCATTGTGCCATGGCAACATCCTGAGAAACCTTCATCTGATCTTTTAATGATACGATGTTCAGCCTGAATTACAGAAACAATAATAATGAAGTAAGTAGTAGTGGAGGGAGGAGTAAGTAGTAGTGGAGGGAGGCTAAAAATATTCAAGAAAAATCAAGACATTAGAAGAACCAGGCACAAGCTAGTAGACCATTGGGTAGATGGTGAGTGAGAAGAAGCCACATCTATCGTGGTTTAAGCTGAGCAAAGGAACTGAGACAAAGGGCCTAGAATGAATTTCCTCTAATGAAAATTCCTCTAATGAGTATTTGTTCTCAGGATTTGGGTATGACAATCATGCAAATGATAACATTTTCACTGAGAATAAATAGTATTATTAAATAGCATTATGTAAACCTAAGTGATATTCCTGATGCATAAAACTTAATTGTGTATTCATAACTGTGGAAGTTTTGAAGAACACTATTCTTGTTTTCACATAAACAGAGTAGTTAGAACGAAATGTATTCATATTTCAGAGAAGTCAAACAGGAATTAGAGTGACATAACTAACTGAGTGTCAGGGTAAAGATTTAAGAGCTGACCAGCTGTTACAATGAAGTAATGCTGGGAATGAGTCAGCAAGGTTTTTGGGCTGATATCACTTTAAGAGCCTGTAATAAGAAGAGGCCCTGTTGTAATTGCTGATTGCTGTTTGTTTGAGTTCTGACTAAAGTATGCATCTCTATATATTCTTTGTAGATAAAACCACTATTTAAATATAAATCACTGTTTACTGTGTTTGCTACTGGGTTGTCCCTCATAGTCACACTGTGTGCACTCTGACACTGCTTGAGGTTTTTTAAGTATTTATGCTCATTTCTCCAAACATACATTCTGTTTGCAGTTTTCTATTTTCCCTAAGGGAGTGGATTTTGGTGTAATATATATTTTATTCTAAAACTACTTCTTTGTGTACTGTAGTTTGCAAAATACAGTCTACTCATTTTAAATGACTATTCCAAGTTACAATAGTATTGAAAAAAGTTGCTTACAACTGATTCTCACACTTATGACTATTGTAATATTCTCACAGTCACATGATCAAAAGTTGGGCATTTGGTAACCAGCATGTATTTATGAAAGTTGCAGTGTCTTGGGCTCAGGTGATTGTCATTTGCAATCTTCCCAGCCAGCTTCCAACAAAGTCGATGGAGAAATCTAGATTCACTTAATGACTGCATGATTCACTTAACAACTGCAGTGATTCACCTAACAAACTGTGGCCATAAAGATGTTTAAAGGCATACAACTCACTTAACAATCACCTTGCTTAACCACACAAGTCCCAGTTGTAAGTCAAGGACTACCTTTACTAGCTTCCCACTTGGTTTCACACTCACAGGAATAAATTACAAGTGAGCTCATATCTATAAATTAATTGCTCAAAGCTCTTACTCTTTTCTGATCTTTATTTAAAAAATTGATGTGGCCACTTAGCTTGTATATAGAAACAGAATTACATCAGAATTTTGATGGATTTTAAAGTTATATCTCTTCAATGTATTCAAAACCTCATTCTGGTTTGATTTCTTCAATGGTTTAAAATAGTTGTATTATGCTTATAATCTCTGTTTTCAGTATGTGTGTGCGCGTGTCTGTGTGTGCACGTGCATGAATTTCACTTTCAACAACATGTTAACACATGTAATTTGGGATATCATAAAAAATATGCTATGAATCACAAAAACAATCTCAATACCTTAGGTAATGAAACTAAACAGACTACTTGTGCTTGAACTAGGCCTGCTGGTTGATGATCATCACTTACATTAATGAAAATGAAGACATAGGAGCATGGTGATGCTGAACCATTGGTGGTGCAATTTTGGCATTAGATGAAATATCGCCAGAATGCATGTGGCAGAAAAAGGAAAAAAGATTTTGGTATTTGGCTTACTGCTTTAATAAGATTATACCTGCAACAACAATGTTACACATTAAACATTCAGTAATTTTCATAGATAACTTCAAACAACTGCTCTCTCTTCTTATCTCTTTCCATTCACCCTGCAGCCAAAAATGAAAGATAAGTAACTGGTTTCGCAACCAAGCACTCAACTGCAAAAAAAAATGTGGTTAACATTATATTGTCTGACCCTTGGCATGGGAAATTTGGTGAAAGGATATTACCAAAGGAGTAATGACAAAGCAGGAAGGACATACTGCTAAAATATGTAGTAGTCACTAGCAAATAATGAGATCATATTGACATAAGCTATCTGTTAGAATGTTGTCCCTTTTAATTGAAAAGCTCCTGCTTGTTTCTGATGGTTTGCCTCTCAGAAGTGCAATTATTATTACACAGGAACTGTTTGTCAGCTGGGGTTACCTAGTATTCAAATTTCTGTCTGTTGGGAAGGCCAGTCGCTTGAGATTGCAGTAATAAGTTGTTGGTGCCTTTTTCTCCACTGTGTGAGGTATCTCAATCATCACTGTTCCTGAGGAAATCATGATCTTGATAACTAGAATCAACTTTCAAACTCTGAAGCAACAATTCAGCTTTAATATTTAGGGCTGGGTATTGGTTCAAACTCAGCCATGAGCTTCCATGATGGAGGTTTGACTTGAATATGAATATCGCCATTCTGAATCCAAAAATTAGCTGCTATACACTCCCTTAGCTATCTATTCGTATGCCATGGAGAAAATCATCTGAACAGCTCTTACTCAGTTTGATGACATTTTGTTTTCATAACTTCCTTCAAGGAGGAGATGTTGAGTGGGATGAACTTTTCCATTTATTTTCAATTTTGAGGTGGCCAGAGAGTAGGCTTTCACTGCATCAACTTCTGCTCAGCAATCTGCAGCCTACATGGCATTTCACATTTCAATTAAATCCCACAGGAAATTTTTGTAAGGACATTTGTCCCATAGCCAGTGATGAATGAAGAATGAGGGAAGATTACATAAAACAAAAACCTAATTTGTCAAAAGTATACTCTGCCATCCCTAACAACAATGTCAGTGGCAGGAGGGGGAGCGGGGGTACCAACAATTAAGAAAGACATTCTCAAACATTCTGAGAATAGGACAGAAAAACAGATGCTTCTTTTAAATATAAAGAACATTTGCAAGCCAGATTTTGATGTAATTCTTCTTTCTAAAACTCAAGCTGCAGATATTCTGCCTCCCTGATGTTAGTGTTGCTGCTTAGTAGGGCTCTTTCTTCTTATTTTTATCTTTAGAACATGGACAAAATGTATAAAGTGATTTCAGCCAAACAAAACAACATTGCAAGGGACAGGAAGGAGAAAAAAACTGCTTGTATTGTTAATCTGCCCTGCCTTTCTAAAACAAAACAGAATCCTGATTTACACATTGGGAAATAGCATCCCTTCATTGTTTTCAAAGATAGGAATAGTTAAAATAATAATGTGCTGGCCTTTCCTTGTTTCTAAAAGATATACCAACTATGGTAGCACCATCCATTGCCCTATGTACATTTATCTGTACATTTACTTTATTATCTGTCTCTGAATGTTTCATCACCATCACAACCCTGTGACTTTCCACCTGCAGTGAATAGTGTGTCAGAATGATTGTCTTGCTTTTTTTTGCAAGAATGGTGCAGCCCAAGCCCAGAATTTAAAGTTCTTGAATGATAACATACAAGTATTGTCCTACTCTAGCTTATTGCTATTTTTCACATAAGACATGCTTCTTTGAAGATGTCCAATTAGCATTGATTAATCAGAGTGAGATGAGATTTTCTCTCTCTCATGAAATATGATCTCTGTATATTAAAAATGAGCCAATACAACATAAAAAAGCTATTATAAATAATAAAGCACAGATGGACATCAAAAACACTCTAGGACTCAATGGTCTGTTGAAATAAAAATAATTTTGAGAAGGTTTTTGGCATTTGAGGATAGGAACTAATCACATTTCCAGGGTAGTGTGTTCCATACTGCAAGGGCTAACATCAAGTCCAATGGTGGGGGAAACCTGGAGCCCCCCCTCTCTCAGTAAATGTACCAAATAGATGTAACTGTGCTGGGTAAGTTGTTCTCTGGCAATTCCTGGTGCCACACCATAAGATATCCATAACTCTAATTTTGGTGGCATCAACAATTTCAAACCATTTACAATGGTTTCAAACCATTTACAAAAGTGTATCTTTTTCTTGGGATAAAGGATTATCTCTCAGAAATCATTTGATTCCATATGTTTTAGAAAAAATTCCCAGTTATCATACCTGGAAGCCATAGCTGCAGGCTAAGCTAGGACAATAAATGATTGCAAATTATAATGCAAATTGTTATTCCAAATATTAATAAGCAACCATTGTCAGTTTATACCCACTTCTGAAGCCTACTGCACGGGCATCTAAAAACTGTAAAATAACTGTTTACTATTGTAAACTGCAATAGTAAAACTATATAAAGAGTCTTCCATCTTTTCAGTGTCTTTAAACATTTGAACAAGGCAGGATAAGGAATCGAGTTAATGAACATTTTGAAGGAGTGCATGGATGACAGAAATATTAAACTCTCTATGCAGCTGAATATTGTTGCAGATCTCACTGGCATATAAACAAATAGTGATTTAAATTGTCTTTGTGTTATGGACAAAGCTGTAGTAAACAGAACAAAAGGAAAGGGAACTCAGAAAAAAAAACACCGAGATTTTTAGACATTGTAAAAATCTTCAGCTGAGAGACACTAAGCAGGAGTTGGGGGAAATTCTATGGGCACCAAATGCTGATAGGATGCTTTAACAATGGTGGCCAGTCAGAATGGAATGTGAGTATTATAAACAGTAATACTCTATATAACAATGTTTTATTGCATTGCAGTCAGATTGTTGATAAATTGTTTTAAATAAATATCACTTCATGTTAACAAGTCAAGTTTGTTTATCGGGATTGCATGAATATTCAAGTTTGGACAGTGGATGGCAATACATTCAATTCACCAAATTAAACCATCTTTATCAATAGAATTGGATGCCTTCAACTTGTGGGCAGTTTGGATACTTTCACACATGTGTAAAAAGTGTTTAATGTTATTAGAAGCCTGTTTCATTGTTTGATTTAATTTCAGTGATTTGGATCAAGTTGATTTTCTCTTCTGAATCGGAAGCCAGAATTAAATCACAAATTGAAACCAGATTACCAATTTGAACAAGAGTTGCTTGATTTGTTTACCTCTATTATTCCTTTTAATATGTAATATAATCAACACTTTACAAAAAACAAAAAGAAAATTTACAAGGACATTTTTTTTCTCAAAATTTCACTATTGGTTTAAATGTACACAAATATATTTCACTAAAAAGCTACTGTGTGCCATAATAAATTTAACTTGTAACTTGAAAATGGGATTGATTAACAAATCATAAAGAAAATATTGTGGCAGTTATCAACTATTAGATCTTGGCTATTTATCTATTTATATAAAATACTGGTTTTAATAAGAATAAATCTAGATTAAGTAAATTAAATGTCCATCAGATCATTAAAATCTTTTAATCTTTAAATCTTGTCACAGTATAGTTTGTTTCTGGATTCAGAGTCAGTACAACAAAGTTGTCTAGCTTATACTAATTGTAAGCATATCTCAATTTCACTGCAAAATAGCACTCGGCAATGTTTCACATTCCAGGATTTCTTCTTAATTTTTTAAAATAAATTCTGAAGCAACCTACTGTGATAAATCTTGCAAATTTTCCAACATCTCAGAATGCAGGCAATCATACTGTTGACTTTGCAGGCCTGTTTGTAACTTCATGCAACCACTTTCTTTTTGTGTTAGAATGTGGTTTCTCTGCTTCTCTACAATGCCTGCATGTCTTGTTGAGTCTTGTCTTTCCAAACTCCAGCAAACTGTAAAGATCAATTTGTATGCGCTATACTCCATCCTACAATTCTTAAGAGAGTACTATATTGTGCTTCCTCCTGGGAATGGGATCTTACTCATTCACTTTTCCTATTCTGTAGAACCAGGGTGCTCAGATCTGTTATTTGCACAGTTTCTATAGATGTATTAGGAATCTCCTTACTTTCCAGCCCAAAGCATTTCACTCTTGAATAAAGATAGCTCATCCTCTGATTGAGCAATTCAGCTTTGTTATGAAATCTTAGTGGCTTTCCGGAATTATTAGATAAATTACACAGAATCAGCTCAATAGATATTGCTACATATATGCTGGCTTGTCACATTTTGCCCTTCTGAGCACATATCTTTGGAGCTCTCTACTTGTATGGGCTTGGTTCACCTTGCCATGCATCCAACAATAGCAAAAGTTGTCACACTGAGCAGCAAGAGGAACTAACTTTAATACATGCTATAAGCTTTCTCTTGAAATTATACCTTTTTTATATCATACTGTCATGATGCCTCCTTCTCTGCCCATGAACTGAGACAGGCTTTAGCAATATCTCAATTTTTGCCCTTTCTCTGTCCTGGTGCAAAGTAGCCTCAAGGTGTATAGAATCTGACATTTGGAAGGAAGTTAGGTGATTGAAGTGACTTGAAACAGAAGTAGGAGAGGCAGGGGAGAGAGATCGGCAACAGGCAGAGCATAATTCTCATAATCTCATAATTCTCTGCTCACTCCAGGACAGGTTGACCCACTCATCATTATGCAGCTCAGCCAGGGAACTTGGAAACACCTGAGGATAGGAAAATGAAACATAAAAGCAAGTGTGGAATTTTTATCACAAGTTAGTTAGGCAACACTTTTTGGTTTATGTTATTCTGAATAAATCCAAGTAATCGTGCATAAACATACAATATTGGGTAACCAATATCTAAGGCATGGTTATTTATTTATAAAATGTATAGGCCCCCAATCTCACCTCAGGGTAATTCTGGGCAGCCTACAATCATAAAAAATAAAACTGTATAAATTAAATTCATACAAATTGATAAATTGATGGTTAGCTGCCTATATGCCTTCTGTATTTGGCTATGCCATTAACAAATGACGGGATCTCATTCACAAAGGTTGACTGCAAGAAGGGATTGTCATTTTCTACATTTAAATGCAGTATAACTGTTCATCAGGTTTTCTTGGAATTTTTGCATCTACATCTATTCTGCTTTAAGTTTATTCATTGTGATATCAGACAGATGGCTTTTTATCATTATATATTATTGGATGATGCGATCAATAGTTTAGCCTATATAATAAATAAACAAAATGGGATTTATATGGTGGGCTATATATGAGATGGAGAGCCAGTTAGGTATAATGGTTAAGGCATCCGGCTAGGAACTGAGAGACTATGAGTTCTAGTCCTGCTTTAGGCATAAAGCCACCTGGATTATCTTGGGTCAGTCACTCTCTCTCAGCCCTAGGAAGAAGATAATGACAAATCACTTATGAAAACCTTGTCAAAAAACCCCTGCAGATAATTGTCTGGGCAGTTTCAAGGGATTAGACATGGTTGAACAGAATAAAAAAGTAAATACATGAATTATTAATCCTTTTTTACTATATTAATTATATTGTTGTGATCCCTCCTCTGACAGTAATACATCAGAATCAATGGACATATATAATCACTTAATTAGATCAGTATAATAATCAGGGAGGGAAACAAAACAATATTAGCATTGCTGTCATTAGAATCAATGATGTCAAAATAAGCTCAGGTGTGTCCTGATATTGTGACATTGTAATGCAAATTATGCATTTCCATCCTGATGCAAGTGCAGAATTGGCATCATGACACCTGAGATATCACTTGACCTCACCTTCTGGATAGCTATGAATATTAGGAAAGGAAAAGACAGGTGCAACATAAAAAAAATAGCTGTGTAAACAAAGACTAACAAAAGGCCGATTTGGTCCCCTTCATGGCATGGTACCAGGTTATTTGAAGGACCGTCTCTTTCTCCAATTTCATCTGCCCAAAGTACCAGATGCAGTAGAGAGGGCATGATATGTGTTCCGTTGCCTAGGGAGATAATTTGCTGAGCCCTAGGAGGTGGGCCTTTTCTGCTCTGGTGCCTGCACTGTAGAATATTTTCTTGTCCCCCCCCCCGTCCCCCCCGCCAAGGTGAGGTTGGCCTCATCACTACTGAATTACTGGAGGTCCTTCAAAACATGGTTACACCAACATGCCTAGGGACCGCAGGGGATGGGAGAATTTGTGAGATGATTCTGCTATTTTAACATTCCTCTGTCTATTTTTCTTGATTTTACTTGGTTTTGTATTTCTTAACTTTATTTTATATGTATTTATTCTTTATTTATTATAGCATTTATTAACTGTTTTTGAGTTTGTTGTATGCCACCCAGAGTTGCTTGTTTGTGAGAATGGGCAGCTACATAAATTGGTCTAAAAATAAATGAAACTGTTTTTGCTATATTTGTTGTTTAATTCTACCAATTAGTTGGACAATATTTGGGCCAAAACTCTTAGGAAGCACCCAGCCTGGAGCAATGGGTGTGAGCTTAAGCACAGAATCACTGCATAACTACAAAATGGTTAGGACCAACCCTTTCCACCAGAGGTGAAATTCAGCAGGTTCTAGCAGTTTTCATAGCAGTTCGGAGAACCAGTTGTTAGAAGAAATCTCCTTTTGTTTTTTTCCACTTTACAGGGTTAATCCTGTAAGGAAGGCAGGAAAAAAAACATTCTGGTGTTCTTTCCAGCCTAATCTTTATTGCCTTGCTTACAGAAACTGCCCACCCAGTCACATGACCCCACAGTCATGCCCACCAAACCAGACCCATAGAACCAGTAGTAAAAAAAAAGTTGAATTCTACCACTGTTCCCCCCCACCCCCACAAAAGCTGGAACCTTATCTAATTGTTCCCAAAAGAATGTCATCATATATATTTTAGGTTTTTAATAAATTTACAGACATTTCTAAAATGCTGTTTTCACTTTGTCATTATGAGGTACTGAGTGTAGATTAATGAGAAAAAAAAAGAATTTCAACAACTGTAGAATCAGGCTGCAGCCTAACACCATTGACAAAAGTGAAGGAGGTCTGAATACTTTCTGAATACACTCTAATTTCCAGTAGTCATTGAGAGGAAAAGAAGAATATTCTTTTTTTCTAGCTTGTAAAACATAACAAGACAATATTCACTGCTATTTTGAACAAAGCCATTTAAACAATTAAGAGATTCTGCTTTTTTTCTTTCAAAAAGTGAGATTGCATAATAAATATGCCTACATTTTATGTTATTATCTAAAATTAGAACCATGGAATGGCTTCAATAAGTTAATATATTTCAATAGCATTTTGATTTTATAATTAGAAGAGTGCAAGGGTCTCAAATGCTCTGTATGTTAAACTTGAGAAAGAACAAGTAGCTGATCTAAACATTGCTCTTGATTAGGGTACCACCCTTCTCATGATATTGACATGTTCATATTCTTCTTTAAGTAGATGCTGCAATATGTATCGTTAATGAGAATCTTGCACCATTCTTGGAATGCAGTCACTTGGAACTCACATCCCTCTGTCATAAACCAAGCAGCACGACCTGTGATTTCTCTGGGAGTGGAAAATCTTTTGGCCAATCAGTACTTAAGAATTGTTCTTCTTTTTATACGTTGGTATAAGGGAGAGACCAAAATGCTTAAGAAATGGTTTCTGAAATAGAGAAAGAAAAGATTGTATCAGCCTAAATTCTTTGATCAACAGTGGACATATGAAATTAGAGGTGACTCTAGGAAGTACAAAATAACAACAACAACCAACCTTCTAATTGCTATAACATGGAATTATATGAAAGATATCTTGAGATCCATCTAGACCAGGGGTGTCAAACTCAAGGTCCATGGGCCGGATCCAGACCATGGGGTGCTTAAACCCAACCTGCAGGGCTGGCCTGGGAATATCAAAAGACCAGCCTGCAGGGCTTCTGACAATAAAAATAGGCCAAAAATGGCTGGGAAATAGGCTGGGAAAAGGACCGGAAAACAGGCCAAAAAAGGACTAAAATACAGGCACAAAAAACAGAAAATGGCCAGAAAATGGCCTGAAAAAGAGCCAGAAAACAGACTGAAAAATGGCTGGAAAATGGGCTGGAAAAGCACTGGAAAAGGGCCAGAAAATGGGCCAAAAATGGGCTGCATGGTGGCCTTGGGAGGCCTGTTTTCGGCTGGCAGAATGCTACAGAAGGCCATGGAGGGCAAAAACAAGATGTGGGGGGCTCCATAGCTTCCCATGCCCCATTTTGGCAAGTAAAGTGCTACAGGAGGCATCATCCTGTTTCCCACTCCCGCTCTTCCCCCCACCAGCCCACGGAGGAGAACTACAATGCTGATCCAGCCCTCGGATAAATCCAGTTTGACACCCCCACTCTAGACCACCAGGCTGCCCAACGCAAGAATGTACTAATACATTTCCAATAGAAAAGATAAAAACACTTCAAAATTATAATTTAATTAAAGAATATGCCCAAATAAGAAGAATCCAGGAAAAATTTTGCACAGAGATTTTTCATGTAAAGCCTTAAATTAATTTTATTTCTGATTTTTTTATTAAATTTGATCCACTGATCCTCAAAGAACACCACATATTGTATAATTATTTACCATTAGCTACAAGATACCAAGCATGCCAAAGATTGCACTCACCAGAAGCTGAGGGAAGGAGTGCACAGAATTCCACCTTATTAAGATGAAGAAAAGGAACTTTAAGTGGCTTGACCCACCCTGCCCTGTCTGGTCCTTGCTGAATGAGACATCTTAGCAAGTTCCCAGCAGTAGCATGAAACAAATACAAAGAAAAGTATAATGTGTCAGCAGTCTTTCTCGGTTCCTTAATTGCTGTTCCACAATTAAGTGGATCCAAATTAAATGAAGAACTTGCTAAAGAATAGACTAAGGTTACCATATTCTTTAAATAAAACATACAAACAAACAGCTCGTTCAATTAATTTGACATTTGTGGTGTCTATCAAAATTTCACACAAAACTTCATTTCAGTGGCACCTATATTCAGGGAATTACTGCTAAATAGTACTTTTAGATACTTAGGAGCAGGCATGGCATGGCACTCCATAACATTCCTGACACGAGCCTCAGGGGTACAGTGGTTAGAGGTGCAGCCTACTTCGGCTGACTGCCGTCTGCCTGCAATTTGGCAGTTCAAATCCCACCTGGCTCAAGGTTAACTCAGCTTTCCATCATTCCGAGGCAGGTAAAATGAGGACCCAGATTGTTGGGGGCAATATGCTTGCTCTGTAAACTGCTTAGAGAGGGCTGTAAAGTACTGTAAAGCGGTATATAAGTCTAAGTGCTATTGCTATTCCAGAAAGATTTAATCAATGGTGGGAAGGGAAGTTTAACTCTTTTTTGACTAATCCTTATACATTTTCCTTTGAAGCAGCTATCTGAAGTTCAAACAAAGTTCCCTTTGGTAACAGTGGAATTTTTCTTTAAAAAAAAAAAAACCAGAACTTTAAATAGGTGATTTTTTTTTTATTTTTTTTGGCAGGGAGATAGGGTGCTGATCCCCACCCCTACTTCTTTAGGCTATGGTTAATATACAAAGCCATCAACTGTTTTAATATATTTAATTAATGTATCATTTGGGTGTTGCTACTTTAGCAGCAGCCAGTGAAACTCAGTTTGCAATTGTCTGTTCCCAGGGAAACCCAGGAGGGAGATTATGGGAAAAGTAGCACTATCCTGCGTTCAGGATAGAACTTGGCACATGGCAGAAAAACATATAGAGTAGTGTTTCTCAATTTTGGCAACTTGAAGATGTGTGAAGTTCAGTTCCCATGCTGGCTAAAGAATTCTGAGAGAAGAAATCCATACATCTTCAAGCTGCCACCATTGAGAAACACTGACTTGGAGAGGCAGGCCACTGACATGTAAACTAGCCAGTAAAGAATAAGCACAGAATGGTATGGAGTGATTTAACCATTTATTTCAATAAATAAGCCCTAAATACAGTGGGGCAGAGGAGAAATACATTTTGCAAGTGTGTAAGGAATATGCTTAAAATGGGTCACCAATTCTAGATAAATGACTTTACATTCCATTTCCACCACTAGCCAGTCTCAGCTACTTGAGACACGGTGCGTAATTCTCAGGCCTTTCTTTGTACTAGTCTCCCAAGCCAAGATAGCAATAAACTGAGAGAGGTGAGGAGGAGAAGAAGAAGAACAAGGCAGGGTTTGAAATAATGAGAGCCAACACCCAACATCTGAGCTGGAACACTGGCATGAATGGCAGGAACTGAACCTCAGTCTAGCTAAGGGCTGTGCTACTTGAAAGCAGCTTGGGAGACACCCTACATTCGCTTAGTCTCTGGAGAACTAGAGATACACCAGGTCTCAAATTTGGCTGGGCGGCAGCTACCATTGTTCTTAGAATTCTGGTGAGGATTCATCCACCCATCATGAAGTTTCTATCAGTAAAAACTGTTTTGCTGCTTATCCCATGGCCTCCTTGAGCATGTCCTGATTTAAGGTGAATGATCTCACTTGGCTGTCATGGGAGTCTTATGATGCAACCTCTTGCCTCTTTCACAGGATTGGCACAGGGTGTAATTAACTGCTTGCAAATATTGAGGAATGGCCAGATGAAAGGGTGGAGCAGAAAAACCCATTTGGGTCTGTGAGATCAAAGACGAGAAGCGAGCAGAGTCAGAAGGGAGTTACACTTGAGCAGGCTTTTTCTACTCCAGCAGTAGCATTGCATAGACAGAAGAAGCCACAGCATTGATTGACATTCTTTGGGTGGAGAATTAATTAGAGCAAATAAGGAAGGTTAATTTCAGAAGTGGGATGGGGATGCTCCCTGAATTTATTGATACACAATTGAGTTTCGAGGAGAATTACCTACCAATTCTACATTAAACTATTTAACATTTCCATTTCCACTGCTGGAAAATCTCATTTGTTTGAAAGATAAATCTCATTTACTTGAAGGATAAAAATAAGTTTATTAAGTTAGTACTTCATATCACCAACTACTCAAGTATTTGGCAATGTACAATAATAAAACTCATAAAATAGGCTTATTAATTAAAAAAGATTTTAAATGTTCAGCAATTAAAACCCTGAAAAATCTAACAAAGTGGTCAGTCTGCATACCCAGGAAGGGAATGCATTCTAGAGATTTGGGGTAGAAACCATGAAGCCTCTATTCCAAGAAGCCCCCATAAAAACTGCAAGCTGTATAGAAGAAAGCATTCTCGTGGGTCACCTGAAGCCAAACCATACAGAGCTTTTCAAGGTCATAATCAGCACTATATGATATGAAAATATATTGTCAATTATTTGAATCATGGAATGTGAGAATTGGATTATATTTTGTAATGAACCCTTTGATGAATACCCATTACTACATAATCTCTAATGGATGGTCAAACTGGTCTCTATATAAATGTCTGAAATGAATCCATTTTCTATGGCAGATAGTTTCATAGTTCAACAGCTGCTATTATTATTATTATTATTATATTCTTCCTGGTGTCCAATGGAAATCTACTTCTTTGTAATGTCAACCATTGTGTTTAGTCTCACCTTCTGTAGCAACATTGTACAATCGACCACATATTGTACATGACAGTTGTTTAGATAATTGAAGATAGCTATTATGTCTTTTATTAGTCTTTTATTTTGGGATTAAAATTATCCAAGTTCAATAATTCCTCATGAATTTTCTTCTTCTGAAACCTTGTCATGTTTATTACTTTCCTTTGCACATATTCCAGATTGTCATTGTCCTTTCTAAACTATGATGCTCACAATGGCACATAATATATGGACTAAATAATTCAGAATGGAGAAGAATACTGAGTTCTCTTGAACCTGGCACTATTCTTGTATTGCTTCAGTCTATCATTGTTGTTTTGTTGTTGTTGCTAATGTTCAGTTTGTGATTTACCAAGACACCCAGATCCTCTTCCCACGATTAGTGCCTGGTAGAATTGCCCCCATTCCTTTATATATCTATGATTTTTCCTACCCAAATAAAGAATCTTGCTTTTGTCCTTGATTATTTCTCTTGTTGGTTTCTGCCCATTGTCAAGATCCCCCTTATTCTTAATATAGTGCTTCAAGACCTTTGCTGATCTCTCTGTGTTTGCATTATCTGCAAACTCATATTAAAAATCATATTTTTCATCCTTCATCCAATTGGTTAATTATCTTAAATCAGAACAAGGCTCCATATATAGCCCTATAATCTGTTGCCTCCTTTCATCTTGATGAAGAGCCATTGATATACACTCACTGTATTTAATTATTCAAACAGTTCTGTAATCATTTAATGATATGAGCTGTAGTGGTACAGTGGTTAGAATGCAGTACTACAGGCTACTTCTGCTGACTGCCAGCTGTTAGCAGTTTGGCAGTTCGAGTTCCACAGCTTAAGGTTGACTCAACTTTCCATCCTTCCAAGGTCAGTAAAATGAGGACCAAGATTATTGGGGACAATACGCTGACTCTGTAAACCACTTAGAGAGGGCTGGAAAGCACTGTGAAATGATACATAAGTCTAAGTGCTATTGCTATATTGTAACACAGTTCAGCCTATAATTTGCTGTCTTCTCTATCGTAGTTACATGGGAGATACAGTCAAAGGTTTTTTTGAAGTCAAAGTGTTATATGTGCTCTGCATTCTCATGATGACCTAAACTGGACATTCTATCAAAAAAGAAGATCAAGTTGATTTAGCATGACTTGTTCCTGGTAAACTCATGCTAGTTTGTGCTAAGCAATAAAGTTTTTCCACAAACGTTCACAAAGTGCTTGCTAATTAATGAGTTCCAAAGTTTTGCTAGTATGGACATCAAGGTTACATATCCATAGTTACCCAAGTCCTCCCACCCACCCCGGTCTTCCATGATTTCTCTATGATCATGGAAAAGGACTTTGAGATGATATTTGCATACTCCTTTAAGACTTTCAGACACAACTGATCAGACCTTGAAAACTTAAACTGGAGAGAATTGAACCAAAGTTGATTGGCTCTGTCTGCTCCCTGTCACTATTACTAGCCTATCATCTTCTCCAAACAGTGGTGCCACACCCTCCTTCCTTTTTTTCTTCTTAGTCCCAAAAGCTTCTTTTGTTGCTTTTATTTTACTTTATGAGCTTAAGTTGCTTTTGTGTTTTGGGTTCAGCCTTCTGACTTTCCTTCTGCAGATCAGATATTAGCTATTTGCTGGAAAACCTCCTTGGTGATTATATCCATCTTCCGTTTCCTATGCAAGTCCCTTTCAACTCTAATCTCAGTAGACAGCTCCCTATTTGGATGAACAATCTTTTGCTCAGAGCAGAAAATACATTGAGTGATTCATTTATGGGAGAGGTTGTGGTGTGGTATGTCCCTTCCCAGAGGGTTAATACTTTAAATTTCCTGAAATGGCCATATGGGAAGGCTATGAATCATTATATGGCACTTTCATTTATAAAAACAGAGAGAGAGAGGGAGGGAGAGAGGGAGAGACTGTATCTACAATCTATCAGTTCAAAAAGTTACAGGTGGAACTATTTTTAACAAAAGCAGAATAGAATTTGTAAGAAATACAGAGAAAATATTTTCTCTCTGGTGACAAAATATTTATTCCATAAATGTTCACTTGTTGGGGGACTATAGCCAATTCTAACTCCATGTTAATATGCTTATATGTTTGCAAAATATTGCTGTTTTTCCTGCTATATTTCATAAATTTATTGTGCAATGTGAACTTGGCTAAATAAAGGATAGTTACAAGCCAAAACAGTAACAAGGTGTGACAGATCTATGAAGACAAGGCTTTCTCTAAACTATAAGTCCAGATTTGTTATAAAATATCTAATAGCTTGAGATCCTACTTAAGAAGTGTCATTTTGAAGAAGTTTGGATGCATCTGCTGAATTAAAGCAACTCATTTTTCTGTAACTGCTGCAGAAAAATAGTGTAAAGAAACCTGAAAAGTGTTTTATTACAGTTAATTAAGCAATAGATGCTCTTCCCTAGAAAAGCTATTACTTTATTATAGATTTCTCTTTGATTCTTTATTATTCATGTTGTTTTAAGTAAAAAAATGTTAGAATAAACTTAGAGTAGACTCAATCTAATATCTTATTGTACTCAATAGATGCATTATAGTCAGTTCTTTCTTCTTCAAATTTCCAGGTTAGTTGGTCACACTGCAGGAAAATTCTGTGTAGCCTGCCAAATAGATATTTTCAGCAAAAATGGCAGTGCATATTGGTTTTCATTTGATTAATGCACACTCATAGTATAGTTCATTCCATTCATGTATGAACTGTTCATACAAGTATGAACTTAAAAGAATAAATTTTGATAGGATACACATAACAATATCACACTAAGCAAGCTATCTGCAGCTATTTCTGTAGCATAATATTAATATACTGGCAATCTAAAATTTCTGCCAGTGTACATATATTCTTGAGTTATGTTGAGACAGGATCACTACTGGACTTTTTTACAATAGAAGAACTTTCTTCAACCAGGGTGGCTTTCCAGGATTCATTAGGCACTGTGGTCATTGCTGGGAATCCTGAGAGTTGAAGCCACATATCTGAAGGGCACTAAGTTTAGGGAAGGCCACAGAACAAGTGCACATATAGCTAACCTTTCTGTTTCTAGTAACTGTACAGTTTCTACTATTAAACCATTTTTGTCCATATTACATTTATTAAATCTGCCTCATTCAGAAATAAGAAAGGATTAACATGAAGATAAAAATATTTGGCAAAATTTGAATCTGGCCTTTTTAAATTTTAATTTGTTTTCTTCTCTTTTCCTTCCTTCCTTTCTTTCTTTTGGTCTATGCTACATTCATTAAGTTTAGTTATGGTAGTTAAAGTAATACCACTGTTGTTGTTTTTTAATAGATAAAGTACACTGTAACTTTTTCATATCCATTAGTTACCATTTTTGCCTGTTGATGCACAAATGAAAAGGCTTTCCTTTCTCATTTAACAATCAAAAGAACAGAAGTAAATTATTCTCCAGTTTTCACTTTTTCACAAGCTATCCATGCAGCTTTTGAAATTGTTGCAGTCAGTAGTTTAGGAACAGTCCCTCTAGTGGTGAAATTGGGGATATTTTCCTACTTTTTTCCTTGACTACTTGTAACATTTTGAGGCAACAGGTTCCATCATTGAACCTTACTCTTCTAAATATCAATTCTGAAGAATCTGCGTGTCATTGCCCTGGAATAAATAATCTGAGGATAAACTGATGCGCTGAACAGCTGCAATGCACATACTTCAATAACATATATGTCATCAATGGAAGCCCAGTAGAGAGAGTGGACTGCTTCAAATATCTTGGTGTGCACATCTCAAAGAACCTATCATG
>JAEANM010000212.1:0-41749 GCA_017656035.1 Myanophis thanlyinensis | reverse complement strand
TATATATATATGAATTAGAGAAAAGGTTGTTATGTGAAAGAACCTATGTGTCATTGGCTACAATGTAAGGTTCAAGTTAGAATGATGGAATACTAGAAAATAGATACTTCCTCAGTTAGATTAAAAATATTTGACCTGGAGCAGTTTAGGTAGCTAAAAATTATGTTTCTGCTTGGAAAATTGAAAAGCACAGGAAACTTCTGAGTTTGTCAGTCACTTAGAAGTTTGGGGTAGAACTAAAAACAAAATCAAATTTTAAAAATCTAAGCTTTCTATAGGGCAGTGCCAGAAAAAGAGCTGACAAAGTAAAATCCCCCAAAATGAAGCAGAATGGCAAGAACAAGGGAAGTAAAGATTGCCTATTATATAGCTTGCCACTCAAGAGAGATATAACCGCACTAATTCAACTCTACAGCAAAATTCCCTCTTAAAAATGAAATTATAACAGTAAAGGTCAAAAATCAGAAGAATTTTTGTACTCTGCCAATAGGACTTTATTTAATTCAAAGGCCATCATTAAT
Source organism: Myanophis thanlyinensis (assembly GCA_017656035.1). Lineage (NCBI taxonomy): Eukaryota > Metazoa > Chordata > Lepidosauria > Squamata > Homalopsidae > Myanophis > Myanophis thanlyinensis. Next base: position 41,228 of record JAEANM010000212.1, on the reverse strand, counting down.
ATTTTTTCAAGCAACTAGAGAAATCCCTCTGGTTAAAGTCTGGTTCAGGCCCAAAAGTAAAAGCAAAAAAATCATTGATGCTGTTTTTGAAGAATTGCCCTACGAAATAATTATTGGTGTTGACTTGCCAGTTTATGGGCAACTGAATCAGAAAAATCCTGCTCTGCAAAACCAGAAGAAGGAACAGCTACAATGACCGCAAGAGCTGAAGATAGCTTCAGAAGCTGGATCAGGAGAAAAGAAGAAAGAAAAAAAAATATATTGATATTTTGCTCTTCATCCAGGCCTAACGCCAGGAACAACGCCAAGGAAAGAATCTGCTATTAACAAGTAAGCAAGAGCCAAAAGGCTAAACTTTAAACACAAAACTAGGATGTTGATATTAAAAGTTTTCAAGAAAAACGAAAATTGCAAAATAGTAGCTGAAAAAGATGACCAAATTATAAAAAGGGCAGGGATCTTATACAGACTTTGTAGTGATCGCCATTCTGAAGTTGTTTGACTCGGCAGCTTTATTGACATACGTCCATAAAATCTAATCTCGTTCAGAGACAGATTCATTTAGTTTGTCAAACCTAAGTGGAAGTAAGTCAAAGCAGCTATGGAAAGAATATTTTTTTATTCTTAGTCTGTTTTCTAGAATTGCTATGGATACTTTTACCAAGTAAGCCAAAGGATATCAATATGTAGTTTTTATTTTTCATTATACTACTAGTAATTACTAATTACACAAAAGCAACTTGTTGCACACAATCATAGCAAAAGTTATACTAGTTGATTTCTTATGTTGCTCAGTAGAGTAGGAATCTCTTAATGAGATTCTCACAGATCAAGCCTCAGCTTTTAATTTGCTTTCTGAAGAATTTGTACACACATTTGGGAATATTTATCCTTTACAGAGATGAGGTATTGGCTGACATATTACTATTGCTTTAAATCAAATTCATGTATAGCTAATCAATAATAAGGAACTATTTAAAAAATCATTCCTGGAGAAATCTCACTTTAAGAATGAAGCTAAAACACAACCAAACTGAATTAATGCTGTAGATTGTATCGTTGTATTTTAAAATTTTATGATGATATTCATATTTCTGTTCATCTGTAATTTCATATACACACCCAGAAATACCTTTTGTGATAGAAGCCAGGAGCTCTGCGCAACATTCAGTGATCCAATGTAGCCAACATGTGGAAATGTAAGGAGCTTGTCCATCTAAGCCATAGAAAGTAATATGCTGTGGGAAATACCGTATTTTTGGTGTATAAGACGCTCCAGGCTATAAGACACACTTAGCTTTTGGGGAGGAAAATAAGGGAAAAAAACCTGCCTCCCTGCAATTTACTTCCTTGAGCCAACAGCCAATTGCCTGGTCAGCTTCAGCGCAGCCTGATTTAGCACGAGCAGCTGATTGGCAGTTGGATCTGCCTCCCAGAATACCGGCAATCAGCTGTCCAGGCTGTAGGGATTGCTGTGGCCTATTGCCACTTCCACATGCCCCATTTGCGCCCTGTTTTTTGGCCGAAAAGAGACCGAAAAATGGGCCGGCAGGTGGGCAGGGCTTTGGCAACGTTCGCACAGATATTTTCACCCACTTTTTTGAGGGGGAGGGTTCATCTTATACACCGAAAAATACAGTAATTAACCCTTATTATTTATCCAGATGAGGTATGCTTTCTGCAATATTACATACTGAAAACCCTGAGTTGTATGTGCTGATTTGCATTCTATTAAAATACTAAACAATTGCCTTACACATGAGGTACAATGATCTTTCAACTAGGTATATACTTTTGATAACGTAATAGAAAGTTACCCATCTAGTACATGGACAGATACAGTAGGTCTTAAAATGGTGGGGTGTGTTTTTTACCACTTATCAGGAAAATTGCTGCACACAGTCATAGCAAAAGTTATGCTAGTTGGTTTCTTATGTTGCTCATTAGAATAGGAATCTCCAATTTTTAGATTTCTAATTCACATTAAATTGTTCTCTGGATCTAGACTGAGCTTTATAGATGTGCTAAGGACAGAAGCTTCTAATAGTTCTTTTTCTTTAATCTAGTTCTTTTTAAAAAAAGATTTATAGTTCTGAAGAGTTCTGAAGAGTAGTTAGTTCTGTAGTGTATCATTCTAGTAAGGTCAAAATACAAAGATTATACTGTTATTAAAAGCATTCTTCACTACTTTCAGTATTTACACAATATCTTCTTTATTTCTCATAAAATATGAATTAATCAACAGGCAAATCACTTGTCACATAAATAACCAACTGTTTCTGAACTGTTAGAAACATGTTTTTCCTCATACTGTAAAAGTGAGAGGAAGTTTGTTGTTGCAAAGGTCCATCGAATCAGCTTTGGCTCCTGGTGACCATAGGAACAAGTGTGTGTGTGTGTGTGCGTGTGCGTGTGTGTGTGTAAAATATATACACACAATATGTAAGGCATGAAAACACTTTAATAAATATAATATAGCAGTATGATAAACAGCAGAAAGTCTGGAGAATTAAAGAAACTAGAATTGTTTTATTTAGGTCAGGGTAAGAAGTCCCTCTGGTGGAATATTACATTTGAGTTTCCAAGACCAGTTAATTATTTTATTTCTATTTGCTTGGTGTTTGTTGTTTGTTGTTTTTTGCATTTTATTTAATTGTTTTTCAACACACCCAGAATTGTGTTGCTAAAATTAAGAGGCCATAGAAATGCTTTAAATAAATAAAATGTGTAGTGTTCTTTGCTTCACAGGTGTAGGAAATCTGTACACCATGCTTTACTGCAACACCCAGCTTTCTGAACAATAGGCTATCACTTTAGCTTAACTTTACTTTTTTAGATTTTCCAAGTTGCTGTGACCTCATGACTATGTCTTTAATACTAAGTCTGTTAATACGCCATTCAAACAAAAGTCTCAAAGTTTTAAAGTAGCATACAGCCTTTGCTTTTTTCCCCAACCTTCTTACGTTAGATGGGATGAGGCGCTCTTTCAGTATAGTTGCTCCTTTTTTAGCTGCTGCTGAGCTCCAGGCAAAGCTCCAGACAGGACTGCTACCATATGCTGGTCACCACAGAGTATTGCCCTGGCAGTTGAATGAAAGTCCTCTTGCCTACTTGTAACTTCTCCCAGATGTTGCTTCCACTTCCTCCTCTATAAGCTGTTTGCTTTCACCTTTCCTAGTACACATACCCCCGTTCCCACTTTGACTTAGCTTTTGCTTTGTAAGCTTAAAGATTGGGTGGAATGAGGCTGCCTCTGGATTTCAGCAGCTGCTTTCAAACACAAGGGTGTGGCTTAATTAGCCAGCAGCTGGAACACTGGCTGGAACACCATGTGAGTGCAGTTGGTGGATGGAATGGATGAGTGCTTAAGGAAAGTGGGAGGGAGTTTGTTTGCCTTAGTGTAACTACTTTTGAAAAGAACAGGCAGCAATCCCAACTTCATTACCTCAAACCAGGCAATTAAAAATATTTTGATCCAGTATTGAAAAGATTGCTATGAAATTTCCTATCCAAATTCCTTAAAGAATACAGTATATTCCAGCTGAGATCCACCACAGAAAAGGCCTTTTGCTTTATGCATACATAACACACTTCTGTTGCTGGCTGACTCAAAGCATCATTAAAAGATCTTAATCCACAGGTTATTTGGTATCAAAAAAGGTTACTGGAATCCCAAAAGTGTGTGTGTGTGTTTGTGTGTGTTTGTGTGTGGTGTTCATCAGAACTGAACCAGAGAACTGTAAGATGGAAAAAGCCATAAGACTAGGCTGAGAGCTTTTCCAGCTGTGATTCCAGGCTGCCTCCTTTCATCTTTGGACTATAAATTTAGTCTTTCAATTGCATGAAGATCTTTGGGTCAAGAATTAAGCCGATCCAAGTGCCCATTGACCACTCCCATTTACAAGCAAGGAAATCTCATTCTTAGAATTGTGACTTGGTTGCGGGTTGATTGAATTTCCATGAAACAGAAGAATACTGGACTGAGGTGGGGCTTGAATAATCCCCTTGGTTCCCATTGAACAAGATTCTTGGCATGGAATAAATAAAATAAAAGGGTAGGTTTCTGGGAGTGTGTGGTGATCCTTTTCTTCAAGGCTCTAGTGGATTTACTGCCCTCCAGTGTAACCCTCAAAGGTTCCAAAAAGAGGACCGTGCCACAGCTCCCTGCCTCCACGAGCGATGGGAGTGGGGCCCCTCCAAAGGCTATGGTGTAAGAGCAGAGGGTTTCTGGCGTCCCATTCTTGCCACCTCCTACGGGCAAGGAATCAGCCAGCGAGAGGCCGGGTGTTGGGAGCAGAAAGGCTGCTTGGCGCTTCTTCTGCAGTTCTAAAGTACCCGGATGAACTCCTGGCTTGTCTCCATTTGAAGCTTGGCCCGCTCGTTCGGTTAGGAAGGCCACGGAGCTGACTTCCTTCTGCTTCTGTGGCTGTTTTAGGTCAAGGCAGGCATCAGGTGCTTCATTAAACCTTCCGAGACCTTGGAGCGCTCGCTAGAAATCAATAAACAGAAGGGAAGAAAGAGGCTGCAGAAGAGGCCCAACTATAAAAACGTTGGGGAGGAGGAGGAGGAGGAGGAGGGGGGCCCGGAAGACGCCCCGGAAGGCACCGAGAGCCCCTCCAAGGGCCTCAAGCCCAGTGGGGAGAATGAAGGTGAGAGGCCCTTCCTTGCACTCCCTGCGCCTGCGGAGTTGATTTCGGGGTGGCTGGACCGCGGTGGGCAGCTCCCCTCTGCTGTCCCTACTCCCCAGCCTTCAGCTTGTCTTCGCCTGCCTTCTCCCGGGACCTGCAGCTGCCTTGTGGAGAGTCTCCTGGGTCAAGGGGGGTGGCTCCCTTCCCTTTGCAGGGGGGCCGGATAGGAGGCTGTCTCCCGCCCTGCCTAACCTGCTTGCCTTGATGGTCGAAGTAGAATCCCTGGGCTCACAAGTCCGTGGGATTTCCTGACAATCAGGGCACCAGTAATCTCTCCGCGGGATCGGTCCCTTTGAACAGATCCCAGTGACCTCGTCCGTTCAGCCACCCATAGGCGATGTCTACCTGCCCCTGTCTTGTCGAATAAGCCCCCCTCCCCCCCCTCTGTCCCTGTCTCTGTCTCCAGAAATTGAGATGGTGATCATGGAGCGTTGCAAACTCATTTCCGCCACAGAGCAAAACATAACCGACGAGGAGAAGAGCGCAGCTGCTTCTGAAATGTCCAGCTGGAACAGGTGGGCAAGAGGTCCCCTCCCCCCTCCCCTCTTCTGCGATGGCAAAGGGCCCCTCCCTGATAGACCTGGCAAGGCAAAGGGCCCCTCCCTGAGAGATTCTTCCAGGGACTCTTCTGCTCATTATAATTCAGGCCCAGGTAAGGAGATATATCTCTATGTCACCCTCAGGCATACAAATAAAAGGCAGAATCCTCAGAAATGGGTTTTTTTTTTAACCCTCTTTTTTCTCACCAGGCCGTTCCTGGAGATGGTGTATAATGCCCTGGAATGTGCCGACTTCGACTACTATGCTCTTTTTGTGTTGTGTCTTCTGTATGCCATGTCTCACAACAAAGGTGAGGCTTGGTGCTTCCTGGCGAAGGGCCCATGGCTGCTGCTGCTGCTGCTGCTGCGACCCCTTTCAGCACATCCCCCTTTCCTCCCGGGTTTTGTCCACACGAGTCCCAATTTGCATCAGCAAAAGAAGTGAGATTTTGGGAGGGGAAGCGGTGGGCGTTTGAGCCACGCGTCTTCTCGGTGAGTCACTGAAAGTCTGCCCGTAGTAGGCAAGAGAAGGCAAAAGAGGGGGCTGATTATGAGCTAGCTGTCCTGCTGAGCTGCTGGAGACGTAGCCTTTGGCATGGACTGCAGCCTCGGCCATCAGAGGCCTCCGTTGGTGGCCTGGGCCAGCCGCCATCTTGGCTCTGCATCCTCTTTGAGTATTGGAGGAAGGGAGAAAGAAGCACGTTCAGAGGGAGGTCTGAAGTGGCTCTCGAGATGTTGATTTAGGTTTATCAGCCCTTTCCCCGCTTCCCCAAGGATGAAAAGCATCCGGTGGTGCCATTTACATTGTCAGGAGTCCCAGGAGGAGGAGACCACAGGAGGGGTGGTGGAACTGCTGCCTGGGGAGGAGGAGCCATGTAGTCCCAAGACTTACAGATGCTTATTGGGGTCATGAGTTGGAGGGAAGCTAAAGATGAATTCAGTTGATAGGAGAGAGGAAGGCGGGCTGTTCCACGTTATGTGAATGGGGCTATTGTTTCACCAGCTTTATTAGCAGCCCAGAGTCGGCTTAAAATTGGGTGATGGCCAAATCTAATGAAATAAATAAATCCTCACCTCCTCCTAAGCTTTCCAGATTTTTGTGTGGGCAGCTTTGAGGAACTGTACTGCAGGCTGAGCTGCCCTTTTTTATTGGCTTGCGGTTCCTCGGAATTGCTTTGCCAAACCGAGTTGTAATTCCAACATTCAATTCCTCTTGCTCCAAAGGAATCAAGCGGATCACCTTGGAGAGGATTCAGCTCTCGGCACAGGACGCTGAGGAGAAGAACTCCTACAACCCTGGGCTGGCAGAGAGGCTCATCAGGATCATGAGTTACGCTGCTCAGCCAGGTAGAGGATCGGTCAGTCCTGGAACCGTGTGGCTGTGTGTGGTCTAAAAGAAGTATTTGAAAAAGAAGGAAACATGCAGCTTTTCTTCCAAGAGCAGCTTTTGAGAATAAAAGCAGAAACTAGCAAGCAACTGTTTAAAGACCTCAGGAAGAGTCATTAGAAGCCATTAGCCTTCCTTGGCCTGCAGCAGTTCCAAGCAGAGGAGCTGTGTCTCCCAGGACAGTGAAGGGAGCCAGTTTTTGATGGGAGCTTATAAAAGGCACCCGTCTGTCCTGAGTTGTGTAGGCAAGAGTTTCCCTCCACAGTCAGCACAGAGACAAGCTGCCATCCCCCTCTCGGACTAGCAAAAAAAGTAATAATCAAAAATAGCCCACACAAAGCGGTTTGGTAGAGGGCTGAATCATCCTGCCCCTTCTCTGCCTATGAATAAAATTGCTGCTTCTTAATGCCTGGTGGAATTTCCACCCACTTTTCTGTAATGTTTCTGTCTTCAGGGGCAGAAAGAAAGCACTTCGCTATTAGTGTGTTAAACCTGCCCCCTCCCCCCTTGAATTGGCGTGGGACAGATGTGAACTGAAAGTGGATGTGCCAGGGAAAAGTGTCAGTGGTTCAGTAGGTCTTCTCTGAAACCTCTCCTGCTCTGTTTCCCTCTCCTACGCCCCCTCCCCCCACAGATGGCAAAATCCGTCTGGCCACCTTGGAGCTCGGCTGCCTCCTGCTGAAGCAGCTGGTGTTCAACAAACACGGCAGCATTATCAAAGACGTGCACCTCGCTTGTTTGGAAGTGAGTCTTTTTTAAAAACAAAAACAAAACACCTTTCTCCCAGTGGTGGTTTCTCCCGTTAGGTCGATCTCTCTTCCGAAGTACACTGTCGGACCGCGAATGATCGTTTCCCTCTAGGAGCCCTTTGTGCAGCTGGGGTGGGTCCCTGCCTGCTGTTTCCAGCAAGCGTCATGGATGGCGGGACTCTGAGGCTCAGGGCTCCTCTGGGTGAAACCCGGGAGATTCGAATGAAGCCGCTTCTCTCCCTCGGCAGCAGAGTCTGAGCCCCACCCCACCTGCATTCTTGGGAAGAGGGACCCCTCTCGACCCTGTGATCTGTGCTCCTTTGGATTTGTGATCCTTAGGACAGCAGTTCGCCCTCCATAGGCTTTGATTCCTTCGGTTCCGCCCATTTCTTCTCCCAGCCCGTGTGGTCCTTACTAAGGAGCGCCCTGGTCCATGTTTTCCTTTCTTAAATACTTTCAGGGTGAAAACTCTACTGCAAATGGTTCATGTTGGGGAAGGGAGATCATGCAGGGAGGCGGGAGGCGTGTTATTTCCATTATCCTCAACATTCTGTGTCCTGAAAGGAGGATTTTTTGCTTCTGTTTAAGGGAGCAAGAGAAGAAAGCGTTCACCTGGTGAGGCGTTTTTACAAGGTAACCTCCCATCCTTGAACTCTCCCACACCGAATTCTGGAAATATCCCAGAGGGAGAGAGAGCTGGGCGTGACTGTTCAGGTTTCCAGAGAAACTCTTGCAGTTGGATGCCAAGCGCTTGGTGTTTCTCCTGCTCGACAGAGCTTTTAAATGAATACAAGCCTGGTTCTGACCGGTTGTGGCCTCTGAGCCACTTCAGGTTTAGGATGTTCCTGCATTTAGTGATTCCTCACAAAGTTTGCATGGAGCATAACACAGTTTCCCAGCTGGCAGATTAATTATGTGGAATGACCATAACTCTGACCGCCCCCCTCCTTGGGCTATGTCTGACAGAGGCTGGTGGGTCGTCATTTTAAAGGCTTAGACGTTGCCCATGAAAGCTGCTCAGCTGCCTCAAGCTGATTTAACCAAGTGCTTTAGATATTGTTGCTAGAGAATCTGTGTCAGAAAAGTGGTCCTTCCTTCAGTTGGAGGGGCTTCTTAGGAGAAGGTTCTTACAAAGCTCCTGAATTGGTCCTTCACTCACAGGGGAAAAAAACCCAACCAGGAACAGGAGAGAAACACTTCAAAACCAGTCAGTGGCATGATTAAGGAAGTGCCCTCTGCTATAGGCCCATGCCCATAACCTTTCCTCCCAGTAAATATTTTTTTTCCAATAGAAGAAGTAAATTGGTGTTGGAGTTGTACTTATTCCTGTGTGGGGCAGAAGCAGACCTTCAAGAAAATGGGATAATGGAAAGGAAGTTTGATTTAAGCCCATCATTGAAGAAGAAACATCACCACTCTAAGAATGCTTATGCAGGGGAGAATGAAATCCTTTACTTTCTTTAAAGGGAGAAGAAATTTTTTTGGATATGTTTGAAGATGAATATAGAACTATGACCGTAAGTAATGAACAAATTGCCAGAGAGATACAAAAGTGGCAAAGTAGAATATTGTTGCAAACATTGAAAGAAAGTTTTGTTTAAAAGCACTATTGTTGTTGTTAGCCTTTCATCAGTCACCTTTTAAGGAAAGAGAAGGAAGACTCATAAAATAGGCAAAATATCAATTAAAGATTAATAGTGCGGCATAAATGGAACAGTTTGAACAGGGAGAAAGAAAGCTGGACGTGTTGGTAAAGCTGGAGAAGGGATGGATCTGAGCTGCAGGACGGGTGACCCTCCCCTATTCAGCCCCAATAGCCCTCTTTTGGGCAGGGGGGGGAATGCACCAAACCCGTTCTGTGGAATGGGTTGTCTTTCTGTGAACGGGAACGTCCTGTCATGATCTCCTCTTTGGAAGAGGAGGAGGAAGGAGGTGAGGTGGACGAGGTTTGTTCAAGAGGTTGAGTGTAGCATTTCCTCTTCCAGATGAAGCCCATGAATGTGGAGTACTTGATGATGGACGCTTCCATTCTGCTGCCGCCCACGGGAACCCCTCTCACTGGGATCGACTTCGTTAAGAGGCTCCCCTGTGGCGACGTGGAGAGAACCAGGAGGGTGAGTGCCCCTGTCCTTGGGGCTTTGCTGCTGGTCCCCTGCCGTCTCCTGGAACAGCTGCCCAGTGTGGTGGAGGCTTGCTGGGTCTCCTAGGTGGCCACTCTGGCCACCCTGCTCAGCCCATGGGATGGACATGATTCTGCCACTGTGGGGACTCGCAGGGGTTGTGCCAGAAACTCTGTAGCTCCCTTCCCCTCCCTCCCTGGCAGGAGATCTGCTCGGACTCTTCTCTCCATGAACTTTTGCAAAAGATGATTGGAAAAGAGAAAGGAATGAGGAGGTGATGCCATGAGGCTAGGGAGGCAGAAACACTCAGAGTGTGTGTGTGGGGGGGGTGGATTATATTTGCCCCACATGTGTGATGCAGGCTAGGGAAGTACACAGCAACCTGTAAGTGCATATGGAGCATGACAAAACTGTTGAAGTGTGGCAAGCCCTGTCGCATGAAAAGGAGCTTCTGAGGAAGAGCTGCGTCACAGGCTCCATCATCAGCCTGCTGTAAAACAGACAAATCCCCCCTAACCCCCCCCCCATGCTTCTTTAATGGAGCTCTGGGCTCCACAGGGCCCCTTCCTCTCCTTCCTTTAAAGCTGCTGATGAGGAACTGAAGGCTGGCAGTGGGAGAATTCCCGCCAGACGGTCTGTTTCTTCCTTCTGCCATCCTGCAGGCGAGTCCTTGATCCGGCGGCTGCTTGGCTGCTCTGATGCTGGGGACTCTCTGCTCCCAGCTGCCTCGAGGGGGCTGGGCCTAGGGAGGCGGGGGGGGGGGGGAGCTAGAGACGAGCAAAGAGCCTGAAGAGCTTTCTTGGAAATCCCAGCTACTATGCTGGGCTCTGAATAGTTCTGTTTCTACAGCTCTTATCGCTACCTTATCTCTTATCTTGCTTTTCACTATAACAGGCTTCTGGGAAAGCGAAGGAGCCTTTTCCTGGAATAAACATACTCTTTTTAAAGGGGTTTCTGAATAGCTGGGGCCATGAAGAAAAGCCATACTATAAATCTGTTTGTAATGAATCTTGGATCATTTAATCTTGAACAGTTAAAACAAGATTAATGTTCCCATTTTTGGCAATAGTTTGAAGCAAGAACTTCTGCTATCTGGAAATAGAGATTTTAGATCTTCTCTCCAGAATAACAAGGGGGTGATAGTCTTTGTACGCAGATTTTGTCCTTACAAACAAAGGTTGCATTCTAATGCATGTAAATAAAGTACATTAAAACATTATCTCTTTCTGTAGGAAGCCACAAACCACATCCCTTTGCAAATTCTTGGTTGAGCCTTGAGTAACTTCTTGATTTTTGCCAGCACACCTAAAAATGACCCAAGTGACATTTTTGGGGGCTGAATTCACAAAACCCACCAAATCCTTGAATAAGTAAGATATAATTGCTGTGTCAATGTTACATCTTTTGCCCCACCAATAAATCCTCCTGTGATCATATGGGATGTTTGGTGTATTCTGTCAGCCAGTTTATTAAACCGTGAAGGGCCCAGCCTTGTCCAGTGAAGGCGAATACTTTTGCCTTTTGTTGTTGCTGTTTCCTGCATGTTTGGGCTGCCTTTAAAAAGACCTAAGAGATGGGAACTGGTCAGAAAAGAAGTTGCCAGGCCAGCAGCTCTGAACTCTTTGATTTGGGAGCCACTCACGATATTGGCCAGCAGAGACCTCAGTGGCTTCAATGAAGGAAGAAGGATCGCCTTCCTCCACTTACTTAACCCCCATTTTAAGATCCCATGAAGGGCTGTGGTTGAAAAAAGCCAGGTGCAACTGTCTAGGATAGGCTTCTTGGTCTCTCTTGCATACCTATACAGGTGTTTCCAGATGTGCATGTGCATACAAAGAGACGCTACAACAACCCCTAGCAGTTTCTGGGTGAGGCTTCCTCTGGAACATAAAAGGGCAACATTAGGTAGCCTAAAATCAGCCTTGTGCCTTCCAGCGTCCTTGTAGAAGCCCGAACTGGGCTCAGAAAAAGAAAATTCTTTACATGCTGGTCTTTTTTTCTTTTTCGTTTTTCAAAAACTGGTGTTTCAAGACCACTTTAGATATTACTTGGTTGATAAGAACTAGTTGTTTTTATGGAGCAGCAAATCCACGATGGCTTTGGGAGTTAATGATTTGCCAAACAGACCTACAGTAAACCTTTTTTCTCCCTGTTCTTTGTCATCTGTTAGACCATACTATAAAGTGGAAAGCAGTGGCAGCCCTTTGCCGTGTTTTCCCCCTGGTTTTCTGTATTTTTGTATTTCTCAGAAAATGGGCCCAGCAAATGCAGTGTCAAGTGACTTTCCGCTCCCCATCAACCATCTGATAACTCCCATGGTTCCCAGCCAATTCAGTTCCTTTGACATACTGGCCAGAGATGAGGACGTTTGGAGCTACCTTCCCCTGAAGAGTGGGGAATGCGGCTGGTTCTTTCCATCCAGCTCTGGCGAAATGATTAAAGGAGCCTGCAGTCCTTGGGCCAGAGAATTATGGGCTGGAGTCTTAGCTGTTCCTAATTTTGCCCCCATGCTGCCCTATCCTGAACTGCTCCTGTGTACCTATATGGCAGGCTACTCAAAGCAATTAAAAAGAAAATCAAAGAGGAAATGAATTAGCTGGGAATGAAAAGTGGCCTTTTCTCTTTTCACACAGAATATTCAGGGCCTTAAGACACTTTTTTCTTTTCATTGCGTCTCCTGGTTGAATCTCTTCACTGTTGCCTTTTTGTGCCTTCAGGCCATCCGAGTGTTCTTCATGCTGCGTTCTCTGTCACTGCACCTTCAGGATGAGCCAGAGACTCAGTTGCCTCTGACCAGGGAGGAAGACTTAATTAAGACAGACGACGTCCTGGATCTGAGTGAGTAGCCCTCCGGGCGCTCAACTTCCTGGGGGAAATAAGAATGAAAGGCAATCAGTTATCTGTGGTTGTTTTGGTTCTCCTCCTTTCACATTCTCTGCTTCCAGAATGCTGCACACACACACACCTTGCTTGAATGATGGCCTTTTCTCAATGCACAGTGGGGTCCTAGTAGGTCAGGAGGGAAAAAGATTTGGGGCCGTCTGTAGCCGTTCTGTATGGTAACCATTGTTGCACATCATAGGTATGCGGTATCTGGAGGGCCAGATGAGCTGAAGGAAGGCCATTTCATCCTTCCAAGTGGCATTTTGTGACTGTGTGTCTCCTTTTTTTATAATAATAATTTTTATTTATTTTATATACACCTCCATAACCCTCCCCCCCAATGACTGTGTGTCTCCTGATCCCCCTCCTTTTTTTTTTTTTTTGGTCTGGGAGAGGTGAAATCACTTGTCACAGTAACACTAACTGGAAGTCTCAAAATAGCCCCTTGACGTTCTGGTAATAACTCTTCATTATAACGATAAATTGGCTGTGCTAGGAAATGCAGTGCCCTGGTACATACAGCTTCTATGAATAGAAAAAAGACATATTTATGGTAGTAATTGTAAAATAATTTATTTTACTGTAATGGGTATTTTAGGAAGTTGAACTCTGCATTGTTTGACCTGGCTTTGGGGTCCTAAGTGAGCAAAGAAGCCCAGATGATCTCAAGCAGCCATTTGGTCTTCCTCTCTCCTCCCGCCCTTTCCTCCCCCTCTTGTTGAGGGCTTCCTCGCCACCCAAAGTCCACAGAAAAGGCCTTTTCCGTTGCCACCTGGACTCTGGGCCAGTGGCAGAGACCCAGGGAAAACAACTCCTGGATGGGCAGTGGCTGAGAGGAGAGGGGAAGGCCAGGCCAGGCCAGGCCAAATGGATGTGGTTGGCCCCCGGTGCATTTGGTGGGAAACATGATGGACATAAGAGGAATGGGAACCCCTGGGAAGAGGGGAGGGTGCTCTCTGCCCATGCTCTGGAAATGAGGAGGCTGCTCTGGCATCCTTCCTTGCCTTTCTGGGAGTTGTGCTTGTGAACTGCTCTGGACTTGGTCCTCTCTGGGGGAAAAAACTTCCCAGAGCAGGAATTAAATAAGCTTTGCAAACTAACTGGATATAATTACAGTTTATCTGTCAACTCTTTTATATGGATCTGCTTCAAACAAATCAAATTACAACATTTCAAAACGGAATATTTTTGTTTCTTGCATATTGATTTTTTGATTAGTACCTGCTTTGCCCTTCCTCTCTCTTTTTCTTAATTTTCAGTAATGCTGATTGATGTGGTTTTAATGTCTATTCCTGTAACCCTAACTCTGTTTCATAGAACAATCACAATTGTGCTGGGGTGCATTAAAGTGCATTTTGCAATTCAGGTTCCAGTCTGGCTTGACTAAACATGCTGTTCTCAACATTCCAATCATAGATAGATAGATAGATAGATAGATTATTTATTGGCCAAGCATGATTGGACACACAGGGAATTTGTCTTTGGTGCATATGCTCTCAGTGTCATATAAAGAAAAGATACACTCACACTTAGTGATAATCATGGGGTACAAATAAGCAATCAAGTCATATTAGGAAACAATAAAACCATATAAATCATAAGAATTGCAATGATTAAATACTAGTTCGGTTATTTTTCCTGGAAGCCAAATTCAGCTCTGTGGAGATTCGCAGTTGGTCTGTACGTTCTGTCTGTGTGGAGTGAGAGGCTGACCTCTGGCATTTCGTGGGCCAGCCGGGCACCAGCACGTTTCTGTAGGCAGAAGCTGCAGTGGGGATTCTGCCCCATCTGTTGCTGATTGCAACTCCAAACTTTCCTTCTGCATCTGCCGAGCATTTGTCGTCACTCTGGGTGATAACTGTGGACTTTAAAATAGGCAAGCTGATGTGCTTTCATGCCCGACTTCTCTTTTATAGAGGGACCAAGAATATTCGCAGCTGGGCAAAATAGAAGTCGATGGGCAGCGCAGAGAGGTCTTCAATTATGCAAGCGTCCTCTTCCAGAGCAGCCTTTTCCCGGATTGTCCGGTGTGGGTCTGATTTGGGGCCTTCAGACAAAAAGGGTTATTCTAACAGTCAGTAGGGAATGTAGAAGGATAAAAAGCACCAAGTAAAGGGTTGAACCTCCCAATAAAAGTAGTTGGAAAGAATGCAGTTCAAGAGTTCTCCTTCAGGAAACCCCACTGGATCACCTCCGTGATGGCTCTCCTTCCTGCTCTTCTTCCTTCAGATAACAGTGATTTGATTGCCTGCACCGTGATCACCAAGGACAGTGGTCAGGTCCAGAGGTTTCTGGCGGTGGATGTTTACCAGATGAGTTTGGTGGAGCCAGATGTTGGGCGCTTAGGCTGGGGAGTCGTTAAATTTGCTGGCCTTCTCCAGGTGAGCATAAAATTTGATGGATGGTTCAGGTTTTGAGCTGCCTAAACGACAGCACAGGTATCTGCATGTCCTGGCAAGCAGAGCCTGCAGCCACTTTATAGCAAAGCCTTCCTTGGCCACAGGTGGTGAGCAACTCCCCCCTCTCTCCCCCCCCCCATCCCAGTGGAGAGGGACCAGTCTCCTGCCCAGAAAAGCCACCAAACTCCTGGGGGCTTTCCAAAGGTGAAGGTGCTGAGACTCCTGAGTTTTTCAGATGAGAGTGGCAACTGGGATATTTTCAGAGCAGGGATTTGTGGCCGTTTTCTATTTCACCCTGTTCCTCTCTAAGCCAGATGGCTCACCTTTTTCTGGCCCAATGCACCTGAGCAGCTGCCGGTGCATACAGTTTCCTGCAAGAGGAGACATGCCGGTATTCGTTTGTGACTAATCAGCTTCCAGTTTATTGACTTTACAGCAACAGGAATAACCAGCCCCATGTTTGGGGTTCATCATGCCCCAATTGACTGGCTCCACATGACACGGGGGAGTCAGCTCAGCGAAAGATCTAGCAGCTGCCTTGGCAGAATCCCTGGAGCTCAATTTGTATTCATCATGGTTGCTTAGTGTGTTATGCAAATTCAGCCCCTTCGGTTAGCAAATCAGTTCTGTGTCCTGTGCAAGCAGAAGTGACTTCTGAAGCTAGGCCAACGTGTTGTGTGAATGCCTCCAAGCCTGGGCTCGTGATCTGCTGCTGCTGTGCTGATGCCCCCTGGCTTAGCCTTCTCCGTTCATAGGAAGAGAGGAAAGGCTGGCTCTGCCTTGTCTTTTGCAAAGGTAGCTCTGGTGCCTGGACCGGAACACGGCTCTCCACTCTGGTCTTTGCTGACCCCGTGCATCTCCTCCTTCCTTGCCCCGTGCAGGACATGCAGGTGACAGGAGTGGAAGATGACAGCCGGGCCCTGAATATCGTCATACACAAGCCGGCTTCCAGCCCGCATTCAAAACCCTTCCCCATCCTTCAGGCGACCTTTGTGTTTTCGGATCACATCCGTTGCATCATTGCAAAGCAGCGCCTGGCCAAGGGAAGGATCCAGGCTCGGCGGATGAAAATGCAAAGAATCGCAGGTACCGGCCGGCCTGGTGCTTTCGGGGTCCCTCGGGGCTGCTTCATCACCTGCAAATTGGGCACGCCGGCCTGCTTTTCCCCAAGCAAGTCAGAAGCCCTTCTTTGCCCTCGCTTTCCTATTCCGGGCTAGCCTTGGGAGAGCCACTGTGGAACCCCAGCTCCCAGGTCATGGTAGATCAGCCAGGAAGGAGCGCTTGCCTGCAAAGGGGGTGTGGGGGGAGAGAGCTTAAGGCCTTCCATGCAAGGGACCTGGCGTCTTTCTTTGTTTCTGAACCCAGCGCTTCTGGACCTGCCCATCCAGCCAGCCAATGAAGTGATGGGCTTTGGACACAGCTCAGCTGCCACATCACACCTGCCATTCCGGTTTTATGAGCAAGCCCGACGGAGCAGCTGTGACCCAACTGTGCAGCGCTCGGTGTTTGCTTCGGTCGACAAAGTCCCAGGTAAGCTCCCTCCTCCCCCAGGTGCATCTTAGGTAAGATGCCACAGTGAGGTTACGGCATTGTGGCAGAGGAAGGCGTGACACGGTGTTCTTTGCCAAATGAGTTTCTCTTTCTGCAATAATACCCGTATTATCTTCATTTGCCATCCTGTAGCAAGAATGCTGCCAGGGCAGCATGTAAGAAAATTCAGAATCCAAAAACATAATAAATGAAATGAGTTAAAAATGCAAAAATAAAAAGGTAACCTTTTTTTTAAAGTAATTAAAACTCAATAGTGCTCTTTACGTACAATCCAAAAGAAAGTCAGTTTGAGGAACTGTCCTGGTGGGGCCTTGGGAGGTGGGGGAGACTCTTGGGGGCTTGTAGCAACCTGACATCTCTTCAGCAAGATTTCTTTAATGTGCCAGATATGTGCTAATGTTGCCTAGTTGTTCTCTAAAGAGGCCTTTACCCAAGTCTGCTTGTGATGGAGCCTAGATGGGAGAGAGTTAAAGGTGTGTGAGAACAGGCTCCACAGGAAGAACCTGGTAGCAGTTGCGTTTAGATTATTTAATGTCCTTTGTCTCCATCGTTTCTGCTTCTGCTGTATTTGTATGCAGCATTTGAACCTAGTGCTTCTGTTTGCAGTTGGCTGTGTTGTCTTTGTTGTGTCTCTGGTCTGTGAATCCCATAAAAATAGTCTGCTAAAACGCTCCGCTTTTGTTAATTAGAACAGATTGAACTCAAAACTTATTTAAAATATTTGACTTAAAAAAATGCTAGGAACCTTTAGATCATTCATTTAAATCAAGTTTTCTCTTGTCACCACCCATGCTTACTGCCTAAGAATACTTACTGCGCATGTGAATACTGAATATTTTAAATTTGAATTTTTATAAGCTTTCATTCTTATAAGGTAGATGTGAGTCTCTCTCTTACACTGTGTATTTGTGAAAAAAGATCCTATAATGTTAGAAAATGATATTTAAAAAAATGAAACTACCCAAACTGATAGATCAAAGCAAAACCTTGATATTTCCAGAGATAGTTCCATTTCTTTTGATACTGCCTAGACAAACCTAAAAAACCCTTTAGAGACCCAAGCCAGAAAATGAGCCAGGAGGGCTGGAAAGGATGCAGGCAGAGCCCATGTGGAACTCAGGTGCCTCCCCCCCCCCCCCCATTCAGTGCTTGGGGGGGCAGGGGGGCTTTCCAGCAGGCAGCCTCCAGATGCAGCAGGCAGGGCTGCAGTCCCAGGATTGTCTGCCTCGACCACGTCTAGAATTGGGGGCCGAGAGAAACACAGCTGCTGCTTGTTGGCGGGCAAGAGTGCCGGTCATGGCACAAGGGACAGGAACTGCGTCGGTTGTGTCACACGGTGTGGAGGCCACAGTTGGAGGGAGATGCTTGCATCAGCGGTGAATCTGGCGCAGTTAGGTGCCAGGGAGCTTTGGATTTGACAGCTGAACCATGGCCTATTTCAGGGGATCTTCTGCTGTGGCTCCGTCAAGAGCTGTGGGTGTGGGGGGGGGGAATACGGGGGCTTTCCTCCGACAGGTGCCTTCCCCAAACCAGGCTAGCGTTTGCTTGGGGGAAGACCGGGGCCGTGAGGGCTCCTCAAAAGGGGCCACCTGCACAGGTAGCAGCTTTGTGGATAGTGGAGGGCTGGGCTGAAGCCATTGGTTGCGGCCCCACTTCTCTCCCCATTCAGTGGGTTCCTGAGCGGGGCCAGGGGCAAGGGCCATCCCCAGAGCAGGCCAGTCACCGCTTCCTGGCCTCTGAGCAAAGGTGGCCGCTGGCAGTTTGAGTGAGGCGCGTCGTTGAGTGAAGAGGGGAGCCCACTCCCATCCAGGCTGCGAATATTGGCAGAATAAAGGGCACGTCTTGGCCGCGGAGCCTAAGGGAAGAGTTTGCCCAGCAGGGTCACGCACACTCTGGGCAGCTGTCCATACTATAGCTCAGCTCGGATGTCCAGTTTTCATCCCAGCCACACTGCCTGGCTGCAAACAGGGATGTGATGTGGGGAGCCCCTTCCTCGAGCTTCCTGCTTGCCCAGCACAGAGGAGGCTGATGCGCCATCGCTCCCATGGCTGCTGAGCTGGAAAAGGCCCCTGGAGGCCCCCGCTGGCTGGCTCGCTGCAGGCCACCCTGGAGGTGACGGAGGATGCAGCCAGCCACCACTTCTTGGGCTAGGGAGCCTTCTGGGGGAGCCTTCCGAAAGCAGCCTTTCATCTCCCTCCCCTCCCTGGAGGCCGCAGTGAGGCCCCCTGCACGGGTTTGGCCCGAACGGAGCAGGTGTGGTTCAAGAGTCCTCGTGGGCAGATTCGTTACCTGAGGGCACCTCTCTTTTGCAAGCAGGGGCGCAGAGGAAGAGACTCCTCAGAAGGGACCCCGCTGCTCCTCGCTGCTGCCACCGCCGCCACCACTTCCAGTTCCTTTGCTTGAGGAAGCGCTAGGCGAGAGAAGCCGGCTGTTGTTGCGGACAGAGGCCGCCGGATAGGAAGAAAAGTAATCAGGCTTACATGGACTGGGGGGAAAATGATGCCCGGAAGCTTGGAACACTAAAAACAGCCGAGAATCTATACCACTCTGGCCTTCAGTGATGGGGAGGGGAGGGGACCCCAGATGGGATGCTGGCTCAGCCATCCCAGGGCAGAGGGAAGTCCGAGGAGCTGTGCAAGGGGCTCCGTCCGTCCGTCCAGCCCAGAGCAGTCTTGGCAGGTTGGAAAGGCTGCATGTGAAGCTGCGAGGCCTTGGGGGCAGTCCCTGGGGCCTTAGCCCAGGACCGTGTCCTTTGACCCTTTCATAGGGGCTGTTTTTGTTCTCCCAGTTCTGCTTTAGAAATATTTTTAGCTGGAAGGCTGACGCCACATTACGGTAGCCAAGTTTACAGTTTAAATTCAACAGAGCATTTCAGGAGAAAAAAAAATGCCTTTTTTAGGTAAACAAGTGGCTGTGATTAGCTTTTCTTTCCCTTTGCAAACAGGAAGGGCAGCAGAATGATGTGTCCTTCCATAGAAGTTATAAATGACATAATCCATCTGATAGGTTTGTGAGAAGTGGCTTTGCGCTAATTGGCCTCCTGATAGCCAAATGAGCCGTTTCTAAAGAAAAAAGGATAAAGTGTCTGATAGCTCAGAGTGAGATAAGCCAATGAAGTCCTTTTTCTTAATTTGCATTGCAAGGCAGGGGATTTCACAACCGTCTGTTTTTATGGCGCTGCTGGTTATTTTTAATTAGAGTAGCTGGGTGAGTGTCGATGAGTCCCCAGGCCCGTTTCCCATTAACCCTGTGGAAGAGTCAGGAACCAGCAGCCCAGCACTGGGCCATCCTGCCTCAGAGGCAATGCCTTGCCCGCGTCACGGACTGTCCTCAGGACTGTGGGGAAGATGAGGAAGATTTAGGGATGTGCAGTTTTGTCAGCGTGTTTGGAAGGCTGTTGTGATGCAAAGCCAACACAATGCCTCTTGTGCACATGCGAGTGGAGCCGGGTGTTTCTGTGGTTTTCCCTGGAGGGTGTCTTCCTTTTAGCTGTTGTAGCCTCTCTTAAGACTCCATGCAGCCACTGATTTTCCCCTGTGTTGAATTGGGGAGGGAGGGGGGCGATACCTATTTCAAGTTCAGCCACCCGATTACTGAAGCAAACTAACCTCTGGAGGAGAGCAGTCACGTGTCGTGATTCAGAGGACCATGAACCCGGGTCATGGCCCTTTTTCAGACAGTGTGTTTTGGAGTGGCCTGTCCCCTTAACTTCCCCTGTCAATTTCCTTTTGGCCACTCTCCTCATTTTTGAAAAATAAAACATCCTTATTTCTATAGTCACAGCGTTGCGTTTCTTCCACACTATTTTCAAAGTTCTTTGGCTTTAAATTATCTCAAGGGGATGAGAAGTGACGGGTCTGAAAAGTTTTGTCCTAAGAAAATACTTTTGCCATCTGACTTTTCATGACCTGGTGATCCAGATGTAACTATGTTTGTCTTCTTACGGTCTACTTGTAATAATAAATACCAACCATTTCCTCACATTGCTTAACATTTTTTGAAAACACAGGCTTTCTGAACCTTCTGCCCTTGAGATTTTATTGACTTCCAGCTCTCGACTGAAATTTCTGTTCCTAGAGATTGGCCTTCTGATACAGAGATTCCCTTGAGGAGGGGCAGAAACTTTCCTTTGCAACCATCCCCATCCCCTTCATTCTGCTGGTGCTGTGAACTGCTGGGTTTTAGACCATGAAGTGTTCCCAAGGTCTGCCTAAATGACAGGTCTACCGACTTCTGTGAAGCTGTGGTTTTCAAAAGTATTGTATTTTCTGGCAGACACGGGTGCTATTTCCTGTTGCTGATTTTGTTAAAAAGAACCCTTTTGATAGATTTCTTATTCTGCCGGAGGTCTGGTGCCGAGAGGAGGCTGGGCCTTGCCAAGCAGCCTGCTCCCTTCTCCTCTCCTAGTTCCTGCCAGGTACCACCCTTGGTGGTGCATTTAACACGGAAGGAGCTCCAGCCACGCAGAGCCTGGTTCCATCTAGCATTTGGGCACAGGGCAAATTGTAGGGAGCCAGGCAGCATACACATTTGATACCTAAACTCTGCACCTTTGCTGAGCAAGACCCCCAGCATCTCCATCCAGAGGCCACAGAGGTGCCAGCTACAGGCTGGCACACACATGTTGGAGATGGCACCCTCGGGGCAGAGTCACCATGGAGAACAGTAAACAAAGCTGCCGTCATTTGCTTGGCATTGAGGGCATCCCATCAAGTTATGGGGCAGACATAAAATCCGTGGATCTCATTTGCCATTGTAGTCCTGTCGGGTGGCAGCAAAGAGAGACAGAGGCTGCAATTCAGATGCGGTGGTGGCTGCTCGGAGAGAGGGCTCCCAGAAGTCCTGTTCCCAGGAGGATCTTGGAAACGGGAGAGGGACACCCGTTGCTGGGAAGGCCCGGCCATCGGCACTTCCAGACCAGCAGAGGGAGGGTGGCACCGCTTCCCTTGGAGTCCCTGTAAACTGGGCAACTGGAGGAAGCTGGAAGTGAGTCAGCCACGCAGATGAAACCCTGCATGTGCTAAGAGTGGAGCTCCCCCACTCGGTCCCAGCCTGACCCTGGCAAAGGAGTTCTGTAAATGTTCCTTCCAGTGAAACAGCCTTGGGCAATCAAGGAGTATCATGGTCTCTTCCCTCCCCCCAGCCCCTCTCCAGAAAACTCTGCCAGTCAAGTTAAGTATGGCTAGTCCCTGGGCTCTCTGGCCTCCATAGTTACCAGCAGCCCCTTTGGAGAACAATCTTAAAGAGACAACCCCCACCCGCACCCTGGGTTAGCTGTCGATGTCAATGAATACGCCGCATTGTTTGGAGGTGGGTTTGATGGCTGAGAATGATAGAGAGGGGCAGGGGGCTCGGGAAGGGACCCAGGGCAAGGTCGGATGTGGGGGTGGGCAGTTTTTGAGCCTGGAGCCATATTTATCCGCCTAGGCCCTTTAAAGAGGTGCGGACTTCAACCCTTCCCAGGGTTCCAGAGCCAACATGGGCAGCTGCTCTCAAGAGGCCTCGGAGGGACTGTCCGACCAGGGAGGGGGAGGGGGGCGAGGGGTCTGCGGGGAACGAACGTTGGCTAGGCAAGCCCCCAGCCGGTTCTGCCCGATGGGCACGTCTCAGCCTTTCTGCAGCTGGCTAGCTTTCTATAGCCTGGTCCTCATATTTTTAGAACCGGGTTCAGAGTCACGAGAGCTAGGGAACTATTTTTAAATGCCAGTTAATCTTCTCAGGAACTCAACTCCAACATCTGGTGGGGATTTTTGTTTGTTTTGATTTGGTGGCACTTCCCCAGAATGGTGGTTGGAGGCAGCTTGTCTTTGCCAGGGACGATGGGCTGTCTGGCAGTGAGTGGGGTCCCTGCGTGAAACAACACCCCCCCCCTCCAAATACGGAGGCAGGAACCGAGCAGAACGCAAGGGATGCTGGTGTGTGTCTTTGATCTTCCCCTTGGATGAGCCACCTTGGGGTGGGCTTGGGGGGTTCGTGGCCCAGCCATTGTCCCTAGCCCTTCACCTCACTTGCCTTTGGCGCTGCTGCAGCACATTATCCTTGGCTGACAGGAGGTGCTGCCTCTGCCTCCTCCTCCTCCTTCCCAGGAGTTGCCCCAGAGAGAGGGAGGGAGAGAGGCGGAAGGCTCCTCAGCATGGGAGTCAGGGTGATTTATGTCTTTACTGTCATTTGTTCCATCTCCCAAGCAAGCGCCGCTCCTCTGGGCTCAGCACCTCTTTGGGTTTGTTATTGCGTGCCTTGCTTGTGTTTTAAAATGTTGCCAAGCCGGGGAAACAAGCAGTTTTTGCCTGACATTTCCTGGTGCCATTTCCGAGCGATTGGTCCGATTGACAAGCGGATGGACGTGGGGCACAGCAGGCCCCTGGCAGTCCTGGCCGCCTTGCAGATGGATGGCCAACGTGGGAAGAAAGAGCTGCTCTCCTTCGCCCTTACCTGGGAGGGGGCTGCTGGTCCTCTTCTTGTGGGGCTCCTAGGGGCCAGAGGAGTGGGGCAGCGTTAGGTCCCGGCTGTCCTCTGCCTCGTTTGCAGGGAAACGTTGGGGAACGGAGGCTTCCCTTGCAGCTCTGAGAACCGCCTCCAGGAGAGACCCCCAGCTTGGGCCGGAGGATTCTCCCAGGGTCCAGAGTTTTCTGGAAAAGCTACGGAAAGTTCCTTCTGTGACCTCCTAGGAGGCTTGGGACAGTTGTGTTCCTGTTGCCCAGGGCAGGCTCTGCTCGGCCTCCAGTGGGGGCTTTTGGTTGCCCGTGGGTGGGGGGGGGGCAGCCATGCTTTGCACTTGTCCGTGGAGAAGGGCGGGATGTAAACAGAATGACGCCAATCCCGTCCATCCTATGTCGGAGACCTCGCTGCTGGGTGCAGTTGCATCTTGGGGAGGAATCTCAGAGTGGCCCGGACGCTGCCCTTCGCTCCCCCGTGCAGCCTCGGGCCATCTCCTTCGCTCGTGAAGGCGCCGGCGTGTTTCCGCCCCCAACTCTTGTGTGAATTCTGCTTCCCTCTTCTCTCGCAGGTTTTGCCGTAGCCCAGTGTCTCAACCAGCACAATCCTTCCTCCTCTTCCTCGCCATCCCCGTCCTCCAGCAGGAGCACCGGGTGCTGCGACTCGGCCGTGGCCAGCTCCACATCCACGCCCTCCGTGGCACAGAGCCCATCAGGTATGCGCACCTGGCCTTCTAGTGCAGGCGACTCTGGGGGGGGGGGCCGAGCAGGCGGCTCATAAACTCGGTCTGAACTCCACTTGAGGTTTTAATGAAGCTGCTCATTCATTAAGCAACTGTTCTGGAAAATGTAACACATTTAAAGTGGTCTGCCAAGTTATTTTTCCTCAGAAACAGCTTCTCTGCAATTCGGACAACAGATTAACTGGCTACGTGTCTGAAAGCCACATAGCTTTGGATCCCTGCCCCGTTCGCAGGGCTTCCCCCTCCCTCAGTGCTGGGTTAACAGGAAGGGTCATCCTGAGCCACTTAAAGGAGCGTTGCTCCAAGCTTTGCCCCACTGTGTGCCCTCCAGTCTGGGCACCAAGGAGTCGGCTTCGCTTCCCTGCAACGAAGCCACCATGTCCCGAGCCGATGGGTGGATGCCATGTGGAGGCCACATTTATCCCAAGGATTCGTATGGTCGCAGTGTTACCATAGGTGTTTTTAAAAAGCTTCAAAATTATTCATATACATTTCTTTTTTTTTCTGCTGCTTGATACACATGTTTTTGATGTCGGGTTCTTAATTTTTGTGTAGATATATTCCAGGCCGTAGCTGCAGGAGGAGGAGTGAAAATAACATTTCAAAATTATGTCTTTCGGAGACAAAGGAGCGGGCCCACCTGTGGTTGTTGGTTTCAGACTGGGGAGAGCGGGCGAACGTGCCGGCCAAGCTTCCGGTCAAAATCCCTCTTGCAAAACTCGGCTCCCTACCAAACTCCATCTGCCCCAGCCTCATTCTCCAGGCTGCTTTAGTTGCGTTAAACCCTCCCTAGAAGTATTCCAAGGAACCCCTCCGAATCTACTTCCTCTGTGTCTTGGGGACCTTAAACCTGGTTCTCAAACAGGAATTCGGGGGTGGGGGGAGGGCGGAAGAGAGAATTTCTACAAACCAAAGACTTGCCCATGGATGCCTGTCACGTGGGATGGTTTCTCTATAGCAGCCTTTCTCAACCTTGGCAACTCGAAGATTTGTGGACTTCCAACTCCCTGAATTCCCCAGCCAGCATATGCTTCCCTGAGGAATTCTAGGGGTTGAAGTCCACACATCTTTGAGTTGAGAAAGGCTCCTGTGTAGCCTCCCCAGGAAAGGAAGTGTCCCTTTTGGGGTTGCATCGAGCAAAGTCTATGATGGCCCCCATGAGAAGCAGCTTTTCCAGCTAGTGGATGGTATTAAAAGGCGGACTCCTTTCCGTGGGGAGGGTCTGCTCTCTGCCCTGCTCTCTTTGGCCAAATGGCCGGCCTTTCGCTTCTGCCCAAGAGTCACTCTGCTTGTGGACCCCACAGGGCACCAGAATGGCCAAGCGCAGGGCTGGGGGCTTGGAGAAACACTCTAATGATTGAAATCCCTTCTCAGGTGTCTTCAGGAAAGGCCGAGTAGAAACGAGAAATGTGTACTCTATAACGATAATGAGGCAACTCCCAAGATGCTGGCAGACTTCCAGCTTTGCTTTTTTTCTTTTTCCTCTCTTCTTTTCCTTGTTGGTTTTCAGTCAAAGGATTTTGCTCTGGCTACACCCTGAGTACCCTGCAGGGAAAGTTCGTAATAGCCCCTAGAAACGAGTAAGAGGAAGCTTTTCCTCGGGCATCCAGGAAAGTCCCTTACATTATGAAAAGATCATTTGCTACAAAGCTCAGAAGGGGATTTTAGTGCTTTCGCTTGGATCAAAGTCTCTTCCCCAAAGTTCTTTGCCCGTCACCAAGCTGGCCCTTGGAGAGAATGGCTGTAAAGTCCCTGGTGCTGCTTCCATGTTTACACGGGGGTCGAACAAAGGGAAAAAAGGTTTCCGAGCTGCCTCCGCTGGGGTCTGAGTCTCCGCCTCACTCTCCCCCACTGGCCTTTCCTGCCCGAGGACAGGTGGCACCAGGCCTGGTCGGCTCTGTGCACTGCCCAGCCGGTGGGGAAGCAAAGTCCACCTGCTACATCAGCTGGTTGCGGCAGCTTTCCCAGTCCAGGCTTCAGAACAATCCCATCACGGACTGGATTGGGGGGGCCTGAAGATGCCTGCTTGACAGGTGAGCGAGACGGGGAAGCAGAGGTGGCCAGGCCGCCCCTCGGAGTCTCTCGGGGAGGGGCCACTCCCTCTCCCCCTCTGCCCCCCCCCCCCCGCAGGCCCAGCACTCACGTCCAGCCATTGTTGGAAGGGTCTTACTTACAGGCTGAGGGGTGGCGATGAGAGGAGCTCCTCACCCCCAGGCCCATCTGGGGCTGTCCAGCTGGGTACTGTAACCACGCAGGAGTTGTCCAGAGTTCCCACCAGCTTTGCAACCTGGAAGCGGGCAGAGGGGCTCCTGGGGGGAGCCGGGAAGAGCAAGCAGGAGGAGCGGGGGGGGAGGGAGGGAGGGGGGGCGGCATCGGTGCCTCCCCTCTCTCCTTTTCCTTTCTTGCCTTTTGCCCCCCCCCCCAAATCACTTTTCCTGCTAAAGTCCGTGTTTGTCCCAGCCTGTTTTTTATCCTGCTTCCCGGGTCGCCTTTTTGGTTTAAAGCAATGAAGCCAGGCATTGAGCTTTGCATTCCAGGTGCAAGATTTCAGGCCTGCTATGGGAAAGGATCGATTTCTCCACCGTGTAATTTACTGCGGTTGTGGAAGGAGGGGCGCTGTTACCAGAATCTCTGGGGGGGGGGGGGAAGCACGCTTGTTTGCTTGCCTGCTCTGTAGGTGGGGAGGCCGGCCTTGTCTTGGGCCCTGTCCCGAAGGCAGGTTGAGGATATACACGGTCGGTCGCTGCTGGGCGCCCGACATCTCTGCCTCGGTGGCGGTTGTGTTGTTGTCACTCTAACGTGTGCTGCTTCCTGTTTCCTTCCTCCTGTCGTCCCCCCCTCCCCGCTCCAGTGGTGGAAGGCGTCCTCTGATATCTATCTCCCTGTTGTGCTTCCCTCTAGTAAGGCCGGGCAGGAAAGGACGCCGGAGAGTGCTTAGTCTTTCCGAGGCTGACAGTCACGGTGGACACTGGGTTTAGGCCGTCCTGGCAAAGCCCGCTCAGGCAGGTGTCTTCGTGGATGTGTTTTCGTGCACGCGTCTCTCGCACCCGGGTCCTGTGCCAATCGGGCGGCCCCTTCCTCCTCCCGCCCCAATAGGCCTTCCTCCCCTCCTCAGGGCCTTTTCCTTGGAAGGAAGGCAGCTTTCCCCTGCTGGGCAGAGAAGGTGTCTGCAGGGGGGAGGGGTGTCTGGACAAAGCCACGGGAGGACCCGGCACGTGGGTCAGGTCCAGGGAGCCCGTGGAAATGGCCACTCTTCCTGCCGTAACCTCAGGAGCTGCTGGGAGGTAAACTGGGGCGGAAGCTGAAAACTTCAAACGCTGCTCGATTGAAGCCAGCCGGTTTTGTTAGCACCAGAGGGTTCCTTTTGTTTGTAAGTTACACCTTGGAGGTTGGCCGTGTTTTCATTTTGCAGTGCATTGGCTACTTGGTTTTATTTGCATTCTGCTTTCAGCCCAGGGAGGCTTTCTTCCCATCTTTTAACTTTGAAATCCCAATTTTCCTTACCGCCTGTTAGAGGGGGAATCCTTGGGGAGGGTCCCCTGCCAAGACCTCTCCATTCTCCCGCGTAGCCCCCTCCCTCCTTGGCTGACGAGGGGCTTACCTGGCCTGCTCTTCTGGAGCAGCTCTTCCCGAGACATCAAGGCAGCTGGAAGCCCTTTGCCAGCAAGAAAAGTATTATTCTCTGCAGACGGCCTTAACTCTTGTGAACTGCTCCTGGGTTCAAAAATGTGTCCAGGTGCCGAGAGGCGACTGGCCTGGCTGGAAGTGAGGCGTCCAGCCAAACCATTCAGCCAATTTCTCAGCCCGGGGGGTGCCCAGCTGAGGGTCTTTGGCCTTGCTCCAGCCCTGTCCCGCCGAGAGGCCATGAGCCGATCTGCAAATGCCCATCCCAGGGACAGTGAGCTACCCAGCCCGCCCTGTTCCTGAGAGCCTGGTGGGATCCTGGTCCTCAGCCTTTTCCTGGTGATGCTTGTCGGAAGGGCTGGTTTTCATCCATGGGGAAGGCTTTGTTAGTCAATAGCATTGATCAACCCAGCAGCCCTCCCAGTCTGGCTGAAACCAATATTGCCTTCGTTGATAAGGAAAGAGCCGGGCTTGCTGGCATGACAGGCAGGAGGGATGCCAGGAGCAGCAAAGCCAACCTATCTGGACAGCAGCTGGCCTTGGGCACCTTGGCAGAGGAAGCCCCTGGGAGGCAGAGAGATCTGGGCTCGGGCTGAGAGTGGCCTTCCTTCCCCGCAATCTCAATGCACCGCCCCCCGCCCCCCCCCCCCCGGCTGGACATGGGCAAAGGCCTGACCTGGGGGGTGGGGGGAGGGCTGCTTCCAGGCCCCAGCAGCTCAACCTCCTGGCTCCCCCCCACCTCAGGGAGGATTCCAGAACAACTTCCCCATCTCCTGAGGCTGGGCATCATTCCCAGCGGGACCACTTCGGGGTGTGTGTGAGAGAGGGAGAGAGAGAGACTCCCAATCCTTGTGCTGCTCCCTTCCTCATCTCCTTGCTGGGAGAGGAGAGGAGAGGAGAGGAGGGGGTTCCGAGGGGCCTTCTCCTTAAGGAACTCTGGGGTATAACCGAGGGTCCTTCTCCCCTCTGCCCCTCTTCCTGGGTTGGGAGCCTCTTAGAAACGGCTAGTTCTTCCCAGGAGTCTCCTTCGGCCCGGTCTCCCCTTCTGCACTCTGGGCTTCTGTTTTTTTCCCCCTCTTAATTTGGCTTCCCCGTTCTTTCCCTCTCCCGTTTGCTTTTCCCGTTTGAAGTTTTTGGTTTGCCAGAGCAGAATTCCCCCTGCCCTGGGCGGGTGGTCCAGCCTGCCTTCTCGGTGGGAGGGGTCTGCAGGCACCCTCCCTGCCAAGCAAGGGTCCTGCTGAACGTGTGGGGCTCTTTAGGGAAGGGGTCGCTGTTCCTGAGGACCCAGAAGGCAACCCAGACCCAGAGCAATGCTCTTCTCTTCCTGATGAATATATCCTTTTTCTATTTGAAATGAACACTACTTGAGGCAATTTAAAAGAGACGCACACACCCTTGTGCACAGATGATGTGCAGGCAATAATGCATTAAGACCTCAATGTTAAAAGTTAGACTCTTAAATGCCGGGGTGGGGGGAGAGGCATCATTGGGTCACCTAGCCGGAGGTGGGGTGGAGAGGGTCAGCACCGTTCACGGTCACTTTGTAAGTTAGGCAAAGTTCAAACGTTCTTAGGAGCATCAAGGAAAAAAGAGGATGGCTGCCAGATTAAAGGAAGCTTTAAATGAAGGGAGGAAGATGGGAAAGAGAAGGGCAGATAGCGGTGAGTCAGCCCTGCATTAGCAAACATTTATCCAGGTTTGGGCAGGACTGGCCTGGATTGCCTGAGTGTGCCAGGCAGCCCCTCCAGGGGGCTGGGCAAGGATCCAGGTTGCCTGGCAGCCTCCCCTCCGAGCGTGACGGACGCTGCCCTTTGCTCCCCTTCTGCAGATGACTCGGTGGCACTGGAGCAGCCTCTGGCCTCCTCCTCGTCCGGTTACCTGTCCGCAGCCGGTCACTTGTTGCTGCCACTTTCGAGACCTGGCCAGAGCCACTCAAGGAGCGAAGCGGAGACGGCCACCTTGTCGCCCAGCTTGATTCCTGCCCCGCAGCCGACCCTCTCCCTGATCTCCAAGGACAGCACGCACGGCCTGAGCATCGAGTCGCTGACCCTGGTGCCCCCCGTGGCCGCCGACAGGATCCTTGCCGTGGGCACTGCCCAGTCCCTGGCCGTGGAGTCGGAGGCCTTCACGCATCCCCAGCACCAGTCCTAGCTGTCGTATCAGGGGGGAACGGGATGGAGCGCGGACCGGGCCTCATCCAGGGGGCCCATTGCTGGGAGCCTCTCCACTGCTTATCTCCCCAGTGCAGCCGGTCGCCCAATTCTCTGAAACAATAAACCAGAATCGGCGTTTCTTTAAGGGAGAAGTCCGTAAGAGGCAGCTGTGGGGCACTGCCGTGGGGCCTGCCTGGAGGGGTTGGGAGGTTTCGGAAGGACCCATGCGGTTTTCCTTGGCAGCGGTGGGTCCTCTTCCACCTGCTGCCAGCAGAAGCTGCCCTGTGGCAAAGCCCCATTGCCAGCTCCTTTGGGATGGACCTTCACCAAATGCTCTGCTCTCAAGGAAGCGAAGAGGGATTTCCCCCATGAACGCCCGTGCACACGCGTGCGCGCACACACGCACATACACTATTATTGGAGCAGAACTCTTCTGATCTACCAGCCTTTCGCAATTTCATTTTTGGTGGTTTATTTCCTTTGATTAGAGGGCAGGACAGTCTGGAAATCCACACTGAGTTGGCCACTTGTACTTATAGCACCGTCAGATTTAATATTCCGCTTGTGTGTATCCCCTGTGAAATAATTTTAACTTGAAGTTGTATGCACACGTCTGTTACGGGTGGGGATTTACAAATAACAGAATTGGGATTTTTTTGCATACGTCTGAAGGGCTGCTCTGGGCGAAGACACGGAGGAATGTCGTCAAGAGTTTTGTGTAAAGGATTTCAGAGGAATGTAAAATATTTTAGCTTACTAATCCTGTCCATTTCATTTTTCTCAGTGGGGGGGGGCAGGGCAGGCAGAGAGAAGGGCGAGTAGAATCTCAGCCGCAGCTAATTCAGATTAACTCCCCCAATGAATCCAGGGGGAAGCTGATGATTTTCTCTCCTGGCTCCTGAAACAGAAAAATGGTGTTTCTTGAGGGGCCCTTTGGCTTCTGGCCCATTATTGTCAGGTGGTGGAGCTGGAAAGGTTGGGGAAGGGCTCGCCCCTCCCTCTGCTCACCCAGCCCCCCACTCACCACTGCTGGGTCTTCCCTTTCCAGACGCCCAGGAGGGGCATTGTCTCCCTGCCCCCCCCCCCATCTTGCAGAAAGCCTCTTGAAAGTGGCTAATGGACCAGGCATTTCTCTCTCCTTCCCCCCCCCCCCTCGCCTGGAGCTTCTTGGGAGTTGCAGTATTTGGGTGGTTTCACTGTGTGGCTGCTGGGTTTTTCCTTACTAGGAAAGCTCATGGACTTTACCCTTCTTGGGGGTTGGGGGGCAGCAACAGCTGTTTAAGCCCCAGGAGGAGGGGGGGATTTCTCTTCCCTTGATGATGGCTTTTGGGGAGATACAGCTGGGTTTGCCTGGAAGTCTGCAGCTGGCACAGGGGTTGGGCAAATGATAGGTCCCCCCCACAGAGCCATTGGTCCTCCCGGTAATGACTCCCTGTAAGCCCCCACCCCAATCAGCTGGGGACCCACCTCCCCAATCCTGGCCAGTTTTTTACTGGCTGTGATTCATCCTTTGGTGAATCAGTTTCCTTTCTGATGCTGATACAAAAGATGTTATCTCTGTCCTCCATTCTCTCTCTCTCTGCCTTCTTTTGAAACAATTAGTGCTTTTTTTATCCCTGCCAGCCCAACTGCCCAGGTTGACTTCTCTGTGACCGCTCATTTCCCAGGAAAGTAGCTGATCATGTTGAAACAGCAGCGGAAAAGATTTCCTGAGAAATCAGCAGCTTCACAGAAAGGCAACAAACTTCGGGGGAAGTGTTGCTGTGTTTTCAGGAAGATTCCCCCCCCCCCCGATTCTTGGGGGGGGGACGTGCCTAGCAGCACACAAGAAAGGGGCTGGGGGGGCTGGACCTTAGCTGAGCCGGAGGCCTCTGGCTCCCAAGCTAATGGTGTTGAGGCTGGGCCTGCCTGCCACCCCAGCTGAGAATGTTGGGAATTGTAGTCCAGCCCTTCCAAGTGGGGAAGAGTTTCCACAGCATGACGTGGCAAGTTGCATTTGTGTGAAATCACCATAATCGTCTCTGAGTCATGGCTGAAATCTAGCAATGTCCTGCTCCAGCTGAGTCAGAATCAGGGAACGTCACAAAGGATCCCACCTTTGGTCCAGAAGAGGCATGAGCCATGTCTGCAGGTTTGCCAGTGGGGGTGGGGGGAGCTTCAGAAGCCCCTCCCCCCATGACTGTCTAAGCTCCCCTGTGGCCAGCAGATGGGAAGCCAGGCCAAGGCCAAATGCTCCCAAATAGCCACCCGTGCAGAACAAGCTCGGACAGGGGTCCCGTTTCTCAGCAGGCTCCTCGTGAGGGGAGGGCTTGTTTTGCAGAAGGCATAGCCCCTCCACCAAACAAACTCAGGGCATGTGAGCAAGCAAGTCCAGAGCGCCCCCCCCCCATCCCTGGAGCTTTCCTTCAGTAACTGCCCATCCCGTCATGAGTGCAATGACAAAGCAGAGAAACCAAGAGGTTCTTGCTGCTCAGCGGAGATCCTGTTGCAAAGCTGTGGAGATCCCGAGGAAGTGGCTTCTTAGTTCCCCAGATGAGTAAATGGAGGCGCATTTGGCCCTCCGCGGCTCCTGAGAATTGGCCCTCTCCGGCTCCCTTTCTGGCCGGCCCCCCTGCAGTGGGCTGCTTTCTGGGCTTCCTTCACCTGGCCTGAGAAGGACGCTGGCTCTGCCCCACACGCTGGGTGAGCCGAGGGCCTGGGCGCCAGAAGCCCCTGGGTGCAGCTTTTGGCTGGCGGCCCAAGCCAACAAGAGCGAGTGGTTGGAGGGCAGCAGCTCTGCTTCCCTACAGCCTCGGGCTCTCATCACAGAGCCCATCATCCCCAGCCAGGGAGACCTGGCCCAAGGTTGCCTGGGTGAATTTTACTGCCCTCGCCCCAAGTGAGGGAGCTCCACTTTATTTTATTTGTGCATTGCCTTTCGCAGAGGAACCCAAGAGGGAGGATGCTGTGTTCCCTGCCGGGGTTCTTCCAAGAGGGTGGGCCTGCCTGGCCATCTCCTCTTGCGCCCCTTTCCAGCAGACCAGGCTGCTCAAGCACGGAACGTCCTGTTCCCAAACACCCGGATTCTTTACTTACTCTGACAGTATCTCACACGCAGGGAGTTCATGGCCCTCCCACAAGAGGGAAGTTGAAGGTAGGAGCCCAAATAAGGCCAGGGAGAAATCCCAGCTCTGGTGGGGGGGTGGGGGGGGCAGGGAGCAAAGGTGGTCCCACAGCTGGACAGGGGCCTTTTGTGGAAGGAACAGGCCTGGGTGGGGGGGGTTGGGTGATTTCCCCCCCAGCCTCCCAAAAGGAGCCACAGACTGCCGGTTGCCACGGTTCCCTCTTCCTGGAAGCAGGTTTCTCGAACCCACTGCAAGCTTCCCTGTCAGCCCAAAGCCAGTTCTGGTCCAGATCAAATTGCAGAGTTTCTGTTTCCTCACAGCAGCTTCTTTCACTTTCTGCCTATCGAGGCTGCCTGCGTTGGGATGGGGCCTCCTCCTTCAGACCTTTACAAAACCCTGATTCTTCTGAAGGACCCTGTGGGGAGTGTGCGACCTTCACACAGCCTTGGCCTTGAACCGCAGACAGTTTCACCAGGTGGTCATTTTGACATCTTCCGTTAGGACTCCTCAGCTTAATTTGTACAGAAACATCAATTCTTTAATTTAATGTATCATTTTAACTATCTTCACTAGGGTTAAGGGAGAAGTTAATCTGAATTAAGTTTAGCAATAGCTAATTCCACTTTTTTGAATCAACAGCAAAGCTCAGTTGGAAGGAAAAGAATACCCTTGCTTCTCCAAATTTTGCTCTGTTCCTGAAAATCACACTTTGCATCTGTGAAATGATTTGCGTAAAGTATGCAGACTTGACAACACTGGAAACAAAAATGCCTGATGAAAAAGTGCATTTCAGGTACACACACGTTTTGGTGTGAACTATTTTCTGAAAAACTGAAGCAAACCTGATGAAATGGCCCCGATTAGAAGGTGAGAAAAAAACCCAGCAGGCTAAGATCTGCCTTTTCTTGCCCTGACTCAAGCAACGTGGAATGCCAGCAAGGAGGGGCACACTACGGCAAACCTAACCATGATGCCCAGGGCATTTCCTCATGGTGTTCTTTCCCTGCTCCTGCCTGGGTCCCAGCCCTCCTGGAGAAGGGGGAGGGGATGCCAGGCACAGACAAGAGAGGTGGGGGTTTGGGGCAGTGTGGATACAGTTGTCGAAGGAAGCCCCTGAACGAAGGCTGCCAGCGGGCCCGGCCCTGCCTGCGAAAGACCTCTTGGGCAGCGCTTGTGCGAACTGAGCCTGCAGCTCTTTTGTGTGATTTTATTTTCTGCTTAATTATCCCCCCAGCTTTTCTGGAAGCTGCACTCCTTCTGGGTAAGAGGCACGTTCTGGCCCAGGTCCAGACACACCCCGATGGCCAGGTGCCAACTGGGCTGGCCCTGTTTCAGCTGAACGGCTTTTCTTGGGCAACAGAGCAGGCGCTGCCAGGAGGAGGGAAGGGGCCGGTGATGGCCATGGCGCTTCTGCTGGGGTCTGCACGGGGTCCAGGTGGCTCTGCATGTGGCAGCCAAGCAACAGCTGAACCCCCACAGAGCTGTGTGTGTGTGCGCTCGGCTGCTTTGTGGGGGCCTGGTGCATCTGCACACATGTCAGGAAGCCTCGGATCCCTGGTCCTGTGTGCCTTTGTTGGGACAGGATGGCAAGAGGTGAGCAAAAGGAAGTAAATACGGATTCAAAGACTAACGTGGATCCAGCCGTGGGCTTGGTCTCCTGATGCTGCCAATAATAATAAAAATAAAGCTTGGAACAGCTCACATCCTGCAAGGAAGCCGTTCGTATAATTAGACATCTGCCTATCCCAGGTCCTGGGGAAAGACACGATAGGTAGACAGAAATGCCAAATGCAGGCTAAACATCTGGCTGACTGGGCAACCAGCCATCCTAATAAGCCTTTCATCAGACTCTCAAAAATTTCAGGGGGCTTGGGTGTCCATGCCCCCCCTGCAAACCCCCCCCCCCGCAAAGAGTCGGTGAGGGGCTGCTCCAAACACTCCAAGGGATCCTGGCAGGGCTGTTGCTCAGATTCTGAGTGCTCTTTTTTATACATCAAAAAAGTGTTTGTTCCTTGGAAGCATTTACTGCTGGAAAGGATCCAGCTTCGGTTTCCCTAGAAGAGCCGTGGCAAAACCGTTTCCACAAAGACTTTTAAAAATGTGTTCAAACGGTTTCCTCTGGGCACCGATTGCTGTCAAATTAAAAGGAGAGAGAAGAAAACTCTCCGTCACCAGCCTAATCGCTCCAGCCGGCTGCTTTGGCTCCCAGGGCACCAGAGTGGGGAGGGATTAGGACTCAGTTCCTGTAGGTAGGAGGGACTGGATAGGGACGATGGAGATGCTCTAGAAGTGCTCTTGGCCAAGGCGGGGCAGGGGCAACTTGCATGGCCCAGGGAGGCTCTCTGGGGGCTCCTGGGCAAAGGGGGCTACGTGGGGATGGGGCTAAAGGTGCCAGGCGATGAACAGCTTGGGAAGGGCACCGGCTGGCCTCCTCCGTGTCCAAAAGACACCCTGGTAAGCAGCTTGTGTGGAAGTCAAAGCCCCTTTTCCAGACACCGTGATGCAGAAAGGCCGCCTGAGGTCAGCTGGCAGCAGTCGGCTGATTCAGAGCCGGCGGCTGCCTCCGTCTCTCTTCTCCGCCTACCTGTTCTGATGCTGCTGCCTCCTTTCTCAAGACGTGGCTCTTTCAAGAAACAATGTGGAGAAAAGTGAGCTTCGCTACATAGAGGTGCATAAAGGTGCATGATGCAGGTGTGGTGGCTAAGTATTCCTCACGATCACTTCTTTGTCAGCCCACAATTAGCACAGAGTCTCACAACCTCAGCAATTCAGGTGTGCAGCCTCCGCTTCCAGAATTCCCAGCCAGCCTGCAGTTCCTGGTGCTGGTTACCAGCTGGAAAAGTCATTGTGGCACCAGATGTGGCTACTATCTTCAGCTCATTCCACCCATTCACCGAGGTCATCTGGGGCCAGCCCCTTGGCCCACATGGCCCCTCATGGTCTCCTTACAGATGACAGTCCCAGGACCAGAGAGCCAACATTTTCCTATGATTGCTTAATCTCTGGCTTGCCAAACGTTCCCATTTCACAGGGGGACAACTGAGACCGGCATGAGGGAGCTGCTCTGCCTGCATTTGGGATCCAGCCCACGGGAACCAAGTGCTGCAGGTGGGACCTCCAGGAGCCTCTGAGAAAGGCTCTGTGCACAGCCGGGGGGGGGGAGGGAAGGGGGGCAGGAGCCTGCTCCTCGTGACAAGGGCAGGGCTGGGTGGGAATGGATCCCGGAGCCCACCCACTGGGCTCGGCTCACAGGCCCCGCTGAGCTGGCACGGCTGGGAGGATGCTCAGACCGACTGGAGCCGATGAAGCAGCAGCAGCCAGGGTGAGCTGGGATCTTGCACCAGCCTCTCCTCTGGCCTCAGGCTCCCAAAAGCCACGGAGGAGGACGAGATCGATCTGCTGGCTCTCCTCTCTGCCTCTGCAGCCTGGCAGGCTCCCAAAAGAGTCTTCTTCTTCCAAAAGAAGCCCCTTCCCCCCCCCCACCCAGCTTCTCTTTCCCTTCCCCAAAGTGCTTCCCTTCCTTGGAACTGTGGCAGCAAGAGTGAAGGGCCACCTGAAGATGCTCTGGCTGGCAGTGCTCCTGGGTCACGCCCTGAGTTCCTGGAAAACAGAGGAAGGCCTGAAGGCCAGAAGAGCCTGTGAGGCGGCCAAGGGAAGCAAGCTTCGTTTATCCTGGCAAGACGGAGGCCGTTCTCCTTCTCTTGCCTCGTCCTCTGCAGGCTGCCTTGCAGGAGAGGAAGGGGTGCCGGGAGGGTCCGGCCTGCACCCAGCTGAGCCTCCTGCTCCCAACCTCTCCTCTGGGGCTGCCTGGGTCCCTTTGGGGGGGCTAAGGGTGGCCGGAGTTGCTCCCTGCTGTCTGGTGATTTTTCTGCAAGGAAAGCAGCCAGCAGAGAGGCTCTGCCAAGCCATGCAGGAGCGGAAGGAGTGAAGCAGGGGAGGGTCTGGGGGCTCCCCAGAGAGAACAGGATTGGTGGCAACCTCTTGCCTAGATGCCAAGATGTCCTCAGCTGCAGGAGGCCACTCTGTCCTGGGCACCAGGGCCTTGACAGGGAGCCACCGAGACCCAAAGGCAACTTTTGGTGGAGTCTCTTGGACCCAGACCTGCTTTGATGTGGTGGGTCTTGGCCCTGTGGTCAACATTTCTTAGCTTGGCCATAGCAGGCCCTGAGACCCTCTGAGGGGAGACCAGCACCTGGCAAGCCATTGGCGGGTTGGTCCCCTCCCCTCCATCCTGCAGGGCCTGCCTGGACGAGTGTCCCTGGCTGGGCAAAGGAAACCTGCCCCAAAGTTGTCCTCAGCTGGAGAGAAGCAGAGCAGCAGACCTGGGAAAGGGGGGAGGGGGCACCTGGGACAGCAAGAGAGGCAGATGCCAGAGGCCTTCTGAGGAAAAAAACCCCGTCTGAACATTGGAGAGATCAAGATAATGGAAGACAATGAAATAAACAATCTTGCAATTCTAGCCCCATTTCCCTGGAAATAAGCCTCATGGATGCTAAATCAAGAGTCCGAATTGCAGCGTCAGCGTTTAAAAGCCCACATAGCCATGGAGTCCAGATAAACAGATTCCAGAAGAATGATGTACACCGAGTTGCAACCAGGAAGGTTTGGGCTTCTTCCCTGTTGCCTTAAATCATCAACAGCCGCCCGCAGCTCCTCTTCAAAATCGAGGCCGGCAGTTGCTGAGGGCACAGGGGATCCCGCCCCACCCCGTAAGCGAGCCTTCGCCCTCCTGGTTGCTGCTGCCAAGGGCTCCTCCATCTCAGCCTGGGCCACAGCAGGCAGAAGATGGGCTGAAGGCCAGCCTCTCCCCTTTCTGCACTTGCAGCTGCTCCCTTTGGGCCTTCTGCTCTGGGCCTGGAACCGGGCGATGGGACAAGGCTTGGCTCTTGGAGGGCCCTCGGCTGGGTCACTCAGGGCGAAGCAGGAGGAAGGCTCCCTGCCCTGGCCCTGGCTGCTGCCCCTCCAGAAGCCCTTCTGCGGCTCTTAAAACAACAACATGTTGTCAGCCAGGCAAAAGGCTCCACCCTCTATTCCAGGTAGGTTGTCTATCGCAAGGCAGAACCTGCACGGGAAAAACACTTCAGTGGCGGCACAAGAATGCTCCATCGGAAAATGAAGCCTGGAGCCAAACTGTTAGGCAGAGCTCTTGCCCCTCCTCCCCACATGTATGGCTGGTCCCAGGGGCAGGAAAGCCCCTGCCCAGAGACCCTTGTGGGGCGGAAC
The DNA here is from genome assembly GCA_017656035.1 of Myanophis thanlyinensis. Lineage (NCBI taxonomy): Eukaryota > Metazoa > Chordata > Lepidosauria > Squamata > Homalopsidae > Myanophis > Myanophis thanlyinensis. The sequence continues at coordinate 3,631 of JAEANM010000212.1, read as the reverse complement.
GGTAACCAGCATGGCAGAAACTCCCAGCCTGGCATCACACCAACCAACCGGCATGCAGCCCCTCCTGGGCAGGTTCAACTTTGGCACCAACTCAGCCCCCCCCACCCCCCACCCCCCACCCAGGTTTCATTTGTCTGCTTCAGCTGGCGAGCCTGGTCCCCTCTTGAAAGCAACCTTTGATTTCGCCAGAATCAGCTTACTCTTGGCCAGCTCCACTCCGTTTCCAAGAAGTCCTTCTCATCGTTTCCATTTTTCCATCTCTCTCTTTAGGAATACTTTTGGTGGCTGAAAACCATACAAGCAGCCCCCGCCTTTGCAGGAGATGCATTCTGCTGAAAAAGGCCTTTTAAAAAGCTTACTGGAGGGCAGAGCTCAGTTGTTCAAACAACATGAATTCTGAGAAATGCTGTGTGTTCATGTGTTCCAACAGAGTTTTATTCTTTAAACATCTCCACATTTTAGAGGCACCTTCATCTGCTCTGGACCCTTGATTTGTAAAGCGATTCAGAGCGGTGCAGACTTCTCTCTGTTGCTCATTAAAGCAGCCATTTCTGACTTGGGGGAAAAAAGAGGCGGCTGCTTTAAGAGTCCCCAGGAAGCCTTAAGGGAGCAGCAGCAGCAACTTTTCCCAGTGACGCTGCCCTTCTGGGGTGCAGGGCCATTCACTGCCTGCCCCCTCCCACTCCCCTCCAGTACCAAAGGCTGCCTTTAAGAGCTGTGGTGGGGGCCAGCCTTGCCCTGATCTCTCAGTGCTGAGTTTGTGGCTGAGTTCAAGAGGGCTGATGTCATTCTAGCTGTTTTCTTGCCTGGCCTTCCAGCTGGTTTAATGCCCCCCCCTCCCAATCTTCCACCCTCACCCTTTCCCTTTGGCCAAGGGCAGCTCCTCCCTGTTGCTAATTCCTGGGAAATCACTGCTCTTGTTTGCTTTCACAGAAAGAGAGAGATAAGCTCAGCTGTTCCCATTTTTGTACCCCTTGATGTTCACACAAAACAGCATCCAGAAGCCGCAGAGGGAGCAGGAAGGCGGGATCTGACAGCAGAACCTCCCAAGGGATCCAGTAGGAGGACGACCTTTGGGAGGTCTCCAGGGGAGGAACCGTCCCTTGTGTCCAGGACAACTGGACTGCAAACCTTCCCTTTCAGGGAGAAGCACTCAGATCAAAATAAGCCCCACCATTGGGGGGGGGGGTGTTCCTTCTCAGCCTCAATTTCCCTTCAAAGGCAGATCGATCGTGGGGGCATCGGTGACCTTGAGCTGCAAAAAAAAAAAAAAGCTAATTTTGCACTTTCCTTTCTTTCCTGTGCCCCCATCAGTGCTGATTGTCTTTCCAGGTGTGGGTCTTCTGTCATCATTGGTTCTGGAGGGGGCTGTCCTTGGGTTTTGGGGGAGGAGAATATCTGGGCCAAGTGCTGACACAGCAGGAAGGCCAATCCATGCACTCTGTGCTTTGTGGCCACCTGGGTGGACAGAGCTAATCCTGACACACACACACACACACACACACACACACGAAGAAGAGGCTTAAACCTCTTTTTAGAGGCCATTTGAACTGCAGGAGAAACAGGAACCTGGGCTGCTTGGTCGACTTCTCCTTGAGCGCCTCCAAATTCTCCCTAGAGAAAACCAGCCAGCTGTGAGTCACCCGCAGGAAGTGCGAAGATGCTCCAGACTAGGAGGCTGTGGAACTCAGATGGCCTGGGATGAAGACGAGGCAATTTGGGCATTTCCCTTCTGCTCCCCAACTTCTTCGGAAAGGAGCTGGTCATGGAGGCTGGCCTGCCTCAGCGGTCCCAGGGCCTCCTAGCACCAGTCTGGCCCTCCACGGCCCTTCTCAGGCCAGGGTAGTGGTGGGAAATGGGGAAAGCCCCTCTGGCTCTTATAGACCAAGCAGATCCCACCCACCCCACCCCCGGGACTAGCTCAGGGAGCTGCAATTTGCCAGGCAAAGGATCACACGAAGCCAAGCCACCGAGCAGAATGGCTGTCTGCAGGAAGCACCGGTGCAGGGCTTTTAGATGTTTTAGCACATTGTGGTTACTTTATGGATCAGTAAGCCGTGTAGACCAAGAAAGCGAGTTTGTTCAGTAACCAGCGGTGCAGTTAGTGAGATGCGTGTGCCATAAAAGCAGAGGCCTCAGGCAAACCACGTTCTGGTTGTGGGAGTCCAAAGAAGGTAGAGAACAGATCAGTGTCCGGCTCCTCGGGCCTCTTAGGGCACCCTCCGAATCTACAAAGGAAGTGGAATTGAGAATCAGACGGAAGAATTGGAAAGGAAAGGGAATTGCCAGCGTCTCTTTTTGTCTTCAGAATTATCCTGTCCAGTTTAACAGGTTTTTTTAAACCTAATTTAGCAACATTTCAAGGCACTCCTAGGAATTGGTGAGTGGGGAGGTTGGAAGGGGAGAATAAGGGAATTCTTGGGTAACTGGGATGCTTTCTTCTACAGCTAGATTTTCAGCTGACCAGCTGCTCCAATTCACCATTCTGGCTTTCCCAGTATGGAGGCCACTGTGTGAAGCCAAGAGACACACCTTCCAGAACAAGCAGAGGCTTTGCTTGCCTCCATTGGAGGCAAGCTGCCCTTGCACAAGGAAGCTCCACTCAGCCCCCAGGATTAAGTATTGATCCCGAAACACCAATGCACCTTGTGTGAATTCAGCCAACCGGCTTCAGTGGCCTTCAGCACTGCTGTGCTGGTCAATTCCCTGGGCTTGTTTGGGGTGGAGGAAGAGAAGGCTGAATCCTGCACGAAACCTCAACACAAACAGCCTTCCACCCCCAGGTGCCTTCTAAAATGCTTGGACTACAACACCCATCATCTTCAGCTCACATGGCCGGTCCTCTTCCCACCTTGGGCTGCAGCTTCCATCAACCCCTGTTAGAAGGCCAGCCATCCTCATCCATCATCCACTGCCCACTTGCTAGGAGGATGCAGAGATGCTAAGTGGGGTGGGGGTGGGGCTTCCCCATTCAATAGGATAAAGCTGCACCTTTCCCTGCGCCTTGTGGAAGCACTGGATCCCGGGAACTTTCTTGATTGCTCCAAAGAGCTCTCCTCCTCCTACCTTTTTCATGTTTTTTTTCCACTTGTTTCCAGAATCAATTCACAAAAGGCCACCCTGCAGCATTTTGCCAGGGGTCCTCAAAAGCCCGGCCCCTCCATGCCGCAGAGATGATGGGCAGGTTGTTCTTGTGAACATGAATGGTTTGCAAAGCCACGAATGTCAGTGCAGAACCTCCCTTTTAGAGTAAACAGTGATATTCTGGAGAAAGTGAAAGCAGATTGTTTACTGGAACTCATTACGGAGAGAATTGTTGCCATTATCTGACTTTCGTGGCAAGAACTCTGTATGGCTCTGAGGGCTTGGAAGAAACGGGTCCCTGGTGGATGGATACCTCTTGAGGAACATCTTGAAGACCACAACTGGGCTGGGTCAAGGGAGGCCAGGATTGACAGCAGGATGAATTGGCATTATTTTAGTTCCTAATTCTGGATCGTTGGTTTCCCCAGTCCAATAAGTTAGTCTTTCTTTCTTTCTTTCTTTCTATACCACCCCACTCCCAAAGGACTCGGGGCAGTGCACAGCCATCTAAAAGAAGACACATAAAAATTAAAAATATCATTAAAAT